>JABWIB010013207.1:6738-19919 GCA_016617825.1 Platyplectrum ornatum
TGAGTTCACATTCTCCAGAGTGTAAAATGAAACTGAGAGCTCAAATCTGATTGGTTGCCATGGGCAACTTCCCCAAATTCGAATTTCACTGCAATCTCCCTGCTTAGTAAATATACCCCTTTAGAGGTGATGTTTCCAGCCCAAGTGTAATAACAGTGTAACAGTAACGCTGGTCAATAGTAAAAGAAACAAAACAGTAAAACAGATGCAAAACACAGTTGGATCCAAATAAAAGGTAATTAAAAGGTGGGGTGGGGGGACAAGGGAGTTGCCATCTGACCAGGGTGAGGGGAAAAGAGGGGATGTGGCACTACAGCAATAGAGCCTGCTGAACCATGGCATCCAGACATGTGTGATGTTTCCATGTGTTTTCCTGCTATGAAAATGGTCACCTCCTCCCACCTACTGAAATATGTCAGTGAGAATATCTGATTAATTATAGATTTAATAAACACTCCAGTAGACTTCACTGTAAAGTGCCTCCGGTGATGTTATTTCTGAATATAAGTCTCATAGTAGAGAGACAGAGATAATGCTAGAAAGTGGTCTGACAAAATAATGATCTTGTGGACTAAAACTGATTTGTAAAAGGATATCACATCATATTCATAATCATCTGTAAGGTTGTATTATATTTCAGAAAGACCTTAGAGGATCATTGATCTGAATAGTGTTTCATTTTCTTGTTGCGTATATATATATATATATATATATATATATATATATATATATATTGTGGTGTGCAATGAGGTGAACACTGCTTAAGATTATTATTGCATTAATGCGTTTTTCCAGTGTCTTGTGTGAGACATTTGACATATTAGTGATCCATAGTCAGCCAGTCTTTCAGAATAACTGCAGATATAGGTGTTATAATATATATAATAATACATTCCAGTGTGATGGACATATTTTGCTTTCTCTTGTTGCACACAAAAATCCTTAATCCTAAACAAACATTGATTTAGACTTGAAGTTGGAAACACAACATTTACACAAATGAATTTCGTTTTCACAGTATACATTTTCCTCTCTCGCAGTTCAGCATGGCTTCTCCATGGTGTACATTTGCTTCTGTTTTCACTGTTATTCTCAACTGGATGATTCAGAGTTTGGGAGTAAGGATAAAACAGATGCAAGTGTAGACCTGGGCAACGACAAACATTCCTCTGCAGGGGAGGTAAGTTTAAACTTTAAACTGTGAAAACAGAATTAGAGTTCAGAAGTGAAATTTCCTATGTCATTCTGGACACTGTGTCAGGGAGACTATGAATATGGATGAACTCTGTAGTCTGTATTGGTATAACACACATAATGGATAAAATGACACCTTTTTTCTATCTAATANTCAGGGCAACCCTGAGTAAAATACACTAGTGTTTGGTATTAGATACATTTATAAAAAAAACTAATAGTCTATTTTGTGTATATTGATGGAACCCGTTCTCATAGATCACAGTTCAGATGTAGAAAACATTGTTCAATGTTGCATGCAAAGATAATAATGGGCTTTACTTTTACACTATTATTTAGACTTGAGCTAAAAACATTGCTTCTCAACTGGTTGAAACTTGCCTCCACGGCAGATCAGCCTTAAATCTGTTTTCCTGTTATTTACACTCTCTTTCTCCGGACCATATTGCTAAGGGTTTGTGAGAAGCTGCACAGTGGAGCAGAGTCTACAGGTAGGTACACACTTACTATTCCAAACAATCAGCTGGTTTGAAAGATTTCAGCAACAATGTCCCTGTACAACATTGCCTTTTAGTTTTTTTGTTGATTGTCTACAAGCTTTCCCAGAAACCTTTGCTGCAATAACATACTCGTCCACAAGGTGGCTCTATACAGAATAATGAACGGATTCCGGATTGTCAGTAGAATTTCTGCATGCATCAATAATGAGAAATATATGGAGCTCCCATCATCAAAACAAACAACCACAGACTGTCTGGAACGATCCTGCAGCATGTCTGTAGAGTACACACTGAACAGATGTTTATTGTGTGATTTCCATGATAATCGTTCTGGTGTGTACCCTGCTTGACAGGGTTACCCTGGACTTCAGAAGGGATTTCCCAATTCAGAGTTGTGAGTCATTTAGCATCAACCAGTATTAAGGATTAGTAGTTACAACATATATGGGTAAGTGAAAATAACTAAACCTAAATCAGGTGATTTGTGGATCAGGTTGAAGTTGTGTTCATTCTGCACCTAAGCCAATACTGCATGACCCTCCATAATAAATCTGGCCATGCACTATAAGATAAATCTTAAATCTGACAATTGGATGAAAAATTATTATTATTTTTTTTTTTTAAGTAATTGGAGGCCGCCATACACTGTACAATGATTGTATGGTAAAAAAAAAATATGATATATAAAAATATGCAAATTAGTAATTCCAAACGATTATTTTTTTCTAAATTGTTTGGTTTATGCTTCTAGGGTGGGTCTTAATGGCAGGATTATTGCAAGTGCCCATACACTGAACCATTTTTTGCCTTTAAAGCAAATATTTTTTTTGACCCTTTGACCACTGATCTGCCCAGTTGTCCCACATACCACCACAGTGTGGTTCACCAGTGATACACATACCATTGGTTGAGAACTCTTGCTCTGTGTCACAGCATAGATTTTGTATAACCAAATATTTACATGGTTCATAATGTTCTTCCAGGTACTGTAAATGTCTGCCATGATTTAGATCAGCGCTTGAAGTGGGTCGGTATACACCGGTATGGTATACTGGCACTTTTCCCAGCTAAGCTCTGCCCCTTGTTTAAGCCCCGTCCCCATGATTTTTTACATATTTATAAAGGCACAGCATGACACATTAAGACATACAATGAATGAATGCAGTTTTGTGCATGTCAATGGATCTGGTTCAGATGAGCAACAACAAAAAAGCACCTGGACAACTCAGGCTGAGATGTGCAAATGAAGTGTTTGGCCAGGCTTATGGATAAAGTACACACATATTAAACAGGTCTATATTTGCAATGTGAATTACAGTTGAACTAGGGAACATCACCACAACTCTAATTTTGTCTGCAATGTTTAAATTCCCGTCTCTGCAATTAAACATGTTTTCTTTTCTTGCATATTTAAAAAGCAGATAATGATTTGTAGGACGTTAGAAAAGAATCAGGTATATCAGATATGCTGCATGTTTGAAGGGACCTGATCCAGGCTTGAAAGTAAGAGTGTAAAGTTACACCTGGGTAAAACCATGTTAAATTGGCAGGGAGGTAAATTTCATCTGTTACAAATACTGTTAGAGTTGAGAGATGATGTTTCCAGCACAAGTGTAATAATAGTGTAACAGTAACACTGGTCAGTATCTGTGTGCAACATGCAACAATAAAGTATTCTCCCTGCATGCAAACACTGACATTCATTTTACCTCCCCTGCAATTCATCATGGTTTTGCCCAGGTGTAACTTACACTGTTACTTTCAAGTCTGGATCTGGTCCAGTTAGTGAGAATTGCTTTATCGTTTCTTTTTTATATGATGTTTCTCACGCAATGGAAAAACCAAAAGGGGGAAAGATTTTTAACTGAGCGACCTGGAGAACATAGAAGAAAACTAGTTTTCAAACCTGCGTAAACATTGTCCCATGATGCCATGATTAAATGCCATACTAGTTGCATCCTTCTTTTTTTATATTTATTATTGAAAAATGAAACACAAACAAAATGTAGAAAATGACCGTCCATTGTACAATAAAAGAATCATAGAGGCGCACATAAAAAATGCATTTCTTCCCATTTCATTCACAGACGTCATTAAACGAAATTCTCGGTTGTCTGTAACAAAGTCACTGGCATAATGGTCTCAGTTATTCCGTTACAGTAATACAGAGTTTCAAATATATTAGATTTCTGACACTTTGCTTTAGAACCATTTTTGTGCCTGGGTGGAGTGGATGCCGTCCACGTGATGAGGTGAGTCCTAGGGATCTGCAGGTGCCATTGGGTTGCCTGCAGGTGCCTTCATGTCCGCAGCACAACCATTGTTATTAAACCTGAAAGACATGAAGTGAAGAAGATCTATACATGCACAGTACATATGTTCTCGCAGTGTTTACACTGCTTTTCCCCCACAGTCATAAATCACCTGCCGCTATTCTGGATCTGGCCCAATATGGTTTAAAGCAGGATACCTACAGTATATCTGTGCACTGGACACAGCTGCAATATAGGCCAAGGCTGCATTATATAACTGGTTTTCTATTGCATTCGCGTCTAATGTTGCATGACTAAGGCAGAAACTGCACTGAGCTAATCCTATCAGGGACAAGGATTTCTATGTGATCTGAGCTGTTATGGCTTGACCAGAAAGGGTTAAGTAGCCTGACATGAAGGTAATGAATGTAGTCCTTCACCCGAATATTAATTAAGCAATTAATCAAGAGTGAAATATCTATAATCATGACCAAACAGGCCCAAGTTACACATCTATACACATCTCTGCCAGGAACGGGTTACATTACATATATGGCTTAGTCCTTGAGTGCAGCTCAATGAATGGTCAACATGTGAATGTTACTTCAGCTGTGAAAAACCTTTGAAATAGCATTAATAACTATGCAAGATGTAATAAAGGTTAGTGGAAATTATTTTACCCAGAGCTTAAAGAGGTAGGGACCCCTATAGTTTCTACATTCCCTTACTCAGACTATGTCAACTGTATCATTGGGACATAGCGTACTGAAACCCTCTGACCACCAGTAATCAAGCATATCCGTGTTGGTTCAGAAATGCTTCAAAGGTGAAATTTTAAATAAAACAGGACAATAGGCCATAACATTGTTCATATAGAAGCAAGAAGCGAAGTATGTACATATAAGCCGAAGCCAGAGCACTGATTTCATTGGTACAAGCTAAATAGGCACTGTACTCATATTGAACCAAAGTCCCAGCATGCTTCAATGATGTACTAATATTGGGCCAGATGCAGATCTTTAGGCACTACTGACTTAAGCTGGCCATACACTATAAGATAAATAGTTTCAATCAAAAGATTTTTTCAAGAGTGGGTAAAACCATGTTGAATTGAAGGGGAGGCAAATTGAATTATTTGCAATCAGTTTTACAGGTGAGAGATGATGTTTCCAGCACAAGTCTAATAACAGTGTAACAGTAACGCTGGTCAGTATCTTTTTGCAAAATACAACAATAAAGTATTCTCCCTGCATGCAAACACTAACATTCCCACTCTTGAAAAAATCTTTTCTTAACTATAATACTGATTGCAACTAATGAAATTTAACTCCCCTGCAATTCAACATGGTTTTTCCGACTCTTTAGTAAGTCAGTAGTGCCTAAAGATCTGATTCTGGTCCATTGAACCAAAGTCCCAGCATGCTTTAACTGCATAGACATAATTAACATTATTAATAGCTCTTGTTATAAGAGAGACGTGCTAATTATCACATAAACTGTTGAAAAAAGGTCCATATGAACCAAAAACATTTGGATTAAATGTCTATTATTGGCAGTGAACCCAGCTCCTTCGCAATTACCAGATAATATAAATCACCAGGGCCTATATTTACTTAGCTGTAGGAATGAAAAATTGGGAGATGTTGCCAATAGCAACCAACTAAATTCTAGATCTCAGATTCCGTTTGCTATNGGCAACATCTCCACTTAAAGTAAACATAGGCCTATGTATACTCTCATCTTATGTCAGTAAAAAGCAACACATGAAACTAAAAACACCTCACTGAAGTATATACAGGAAATAGGAAAACCTTACCTAAAACATAGGCAGCCACTAATTTCTGATTCACACTTAGGTGGAGGTAGAGAGGCACCACAGACTCCAGTTCACCTAAAGTGGGCATCATCAGTGCAGCAATGCNATTATATATTATTTTTTATATATATTTTTTTATATGGTGTATATTTTAAAATGTATGGCCAGCATAAGCTGGAGGTCAGATCAAGAATATAAAACCTCTGATGTACCTGTATTAATAATGTAACTCTCCCATGGTTCATGATACACGTGAAAGTAAAGTTACTGGTCAGTATCTGTGTGCAACATGCAACAATAAAGTATTCTCCCTGCATGCAAACACTGACATTCATTTTACCTCCCCTGCAATTCATCATGGTTTTGCCCAGGTGTAACTTACACTGTTACTTTCAAGTCTGGATCTGGTCCAGTTAGTGAGAATTGCTTTATCGTTTCTTTTTTATATGATGTTTCTCACGCAATGGAAAAACCAAAAGGGGGAAAGATTTTTAACTGAGCGACCTGGAGAACATAGAAGAAAACTAGTTTTCAAACCTGCGTAAACATTGTCCCATGATGCCATGATTAAATGCCATACTAGTTGCATCCTTCTTTTTTTATATTTATTATTGAAAAATGAAACACAAACAAAATGTAGAAAATGACCGTCCATTGTACAATAAAAGAATCATAGAGGCGCACATAAAAAATGCATTTCTTCCCATTTCATTCACAGACGTCATTAAACGAAATTCTCGGTTGTCTGTAACAAAGTCACTGGCATAATGGTCTCAGTTATTCCGTTACAGTAATACAGAGTTTCAAATATATTAGATTTCTGACACTTTGCTTTAGAACCATTTTTGTGCCTGGGTGGAGTGGATGCCGTCCACGTGATGAGGTGAGTCCTAGGGATCTGCAGGTGCCATTGGGTTGCCTGCAGGTGCCTTCATGTCCGCAGCACAACCATTGTTATTAAACCTGAAAGACATGAAGTGAAGAAGATCTATACATGCACAGTACATATGTTCTCGCAGTGTTTACACTGCTTTTCCCCCACAGTCATAAATCACCTGCCGCTATTCTGGATCTGGCCCAATATGGTTTAAAGCAGGATACCTACAGTATATCTGTGCACTGGACACAGCTGCAATATAGGCCAAGGCTGCATTATATAACTGGTTTTCTATTGCATTCGCGTCTAATGTTGCATGACTAAGGCAGAAACTGCACTGAGCTAATCCTATCAGGGACAAGGATTTCTATGTGATCTGAGCTGTTATGGCTTGACCAGAAAGGGTTAAGTAGCCTGACATGAAGGTAATGAATGTAGTCCTTCACCCGAATATTAATTAAGCAATTAATCAAGAGTGAAATATCTATAATCATGACCAAACAGGCCCAAGTTACACATCTATACACATCTCTGCCAGGAACGGGTTACATTACATATATGGCTTAGTCCTTGAGTGCAGCTCAATGAATGGTCAACATGTGAATGTTACTTCAGCTGTGAAAAACCTTTGAAATAGCATTAATAACTATGCAAGATGTAATAAAGGTTAGTGGAAATTATTTTACCCAGAGCTTAAAGAGGTAGGGACCCCTATAGTTTCTACATTCCCTTACTCAGACTATGTCAACTGTATCATTGGGACATAGCGTACTGAAACCCTCTGACCACCAGTAATCAAGCATATCCGTGTTGGTTCAGAAATGCTTCAAAGGTGAAATTTTAAATAAAACAGGACAATAGGCCATAACATTGTTCATATAGAAGCAAGAAGCGAAGTATGTACATATAAGCCGAAGCCAGAGCACTGATTTCATTGGTACAAGCTAAATAGGCACTGTACTCATATTGAACCAAAGTCCCAGCATGCTTCAATGATGTACTAATATTGGGCCAGATGCAGATCTTTAGGCACTACTGACTTAAGCTGGCCATACACTATAAGATAAATAGTTTCAATCAAAAGATTTTTTCAAGAGTGGGTAAAACCATGTTGAATTGAAGGGGAGGCAAATTGAATTATTTGCAATCAGTTTTACAGGTGAGAGATGATGTTTCCAGCACAAGTCTAATAACAGTGTAACAGTAACGCTGGTCAGTATCTTTTTGCAAAATACAACAATAAAGTATTCTCCCTGCATGCAAACACTAACATTCCCACTCTTGAAAAAATCTTTTCTTAACTATAATACTGATTGCAACTAATGAAATTTAACTCCCCTGCAATTCAACATGGTTTTTCCGACTCTTTAGTAAGTCAGTAGTGCCTAAAGATCTGATTCTGGTCCATTGAACCAAAGTCCCAGCATGCTTTAACTGCATAGACATAATTAACATTATTAATAGCTCTTGTTATAAGAGAGACGTGCTAATTATCACATAAACTGTTGAAAAAAGGTCCATATGAACCAAAAACATTTGGATTAAATGTCTATTATTGGCAGTGAACCCAGCTCCTTCGCAATTACCAGATAATATAAATCACCAGGGCCTATATTTACTTAGCTGTAGGAATGAAAAATTGGGAGATGTTGCCAATAGCAACCAACTAAATTCTAGATCTCAGATTCCGTTTGCTATNGGCAACATCTCCACTTAAAGTAAACATAGGCCTATGTATACTCTCATCTTATGTCAGTAAAAAGCAACACATGAAACTAAAAACACCTCACTGAAGTATATACAGGAAATAGGAAAACCTTACCTAAAACATAGGCAGCCACTAATTTCTGATTCACACTTAGGTGGAGGTAGAGAGGCACCACAGACTCCAGTTCACCTAAAGTGGGCATCATCAGTGCAGCAATGCAAACCATACCGAGGAGGACCATGAGCAGACTGGGTCCTGAGGAAGAATTTCTGTGATCTGGAAGATGCAAAGTTCCTATCATTACTTCAATGATTCCTCTTTATCATGGCTCAGAACTCACTAATGAGATCTCAACAAGTCAAACAAATCTTCTGCAGCCTATATGTAAAGCTAAAGCTGGCCATACACGGAAAGATCAATCGTTCCAATTGAACAATTTTTCAAACATCTTTCGATTTTCTGGGAAAAATCGTTCAGTGTATGGGATGTATATTTTTTGAATCGTTTAGAAATACTAATTTGCATATATATTTTTTGTTTTACCATACAATAATTGTAAAGTGTATGGCGACTTCCAATTCTTTAAAAAAAGAAAATTGTTTCATTTATCATCCAATCGTCAGATTGAAGATTTATCTTATAGTGTATGGCCAGCTTTACTCCTTCACAATGAATGTGCTGGCCTAAAGTAAAAATTCTGATCAGTCTATTCAAAACAAAAATATTAATGGATGAACCATATTAATGAGAACTCTGATGTGAATGCTGATATAAAAAAGACATGGGCATAAATTTACTAAACTGCAAGATTGGAAAAGTTGCCCATAGCAACCAATCAGTTTGAAGCTCACATTCTCTAGTATGTAAAATGAAACTGAGAGCTTGAATTTGATTGGCTGCTATGGGAAATATCCACACTTTCCAATCATTATTTTTTAGAGATTGGCAAAAGTCCCAGGCTCCATGAGAGGTTGCAGATAGCTTAATACTCAACATTAATATTATTTCTGGTTTTATATTTGCAAAGAATGTCATGTACACATCACACTTATTTTCCTCAATCAGACCCCAGAGAGGTGTGCGTGCGTTCACTATATCACCACTAGCTCGTGCAAGGACGTGTCATTCCTCTTATGTTTGGATGGGTTCGGAAGTATCAGTTGTCACTGACCTGGCTGGCATGGCGCCTGCTCATAAAAGACGCTCTCTGCTAGGTGTTCCTTGATCCTTTTCTCTTCCTCCTCCTTGTGCTGTTGTTCCTTGGCGGATGGAAGTAGTGTGGCTATGACCTCTTTGCGTCCCAGCGCTTTTCTCTGACTTTGCTCAGACACTTGAAGGCGGAATTTGTCGATAACACCGAAGTGACTGGCACGGACATCTTTGTGCCGGATTACACTGAATCACAAAGCCATAAATAAAATGAGTGCGGTTTTCAAGATGGGAGAAATAGTTTGTTATTATTATTATTATTATTATTAAGTGTCTCTTATCTGCTGTCACATTCTATGTTACACATTAACCCATTTTTAGGGGTTCTCTTTGCTGTGTTGAAGGGATAATAAATTACATTTATCAGTTGCTCCTATCTATAACCAACATATTGGATTGGATCTATATTCTCAGCACTGAACATAATACCACACGGGCAGCACGAATGGCTGATCAGTTAGCACTGATGCCTCACAGCTAAGGTTGTAAGTTTTATCCAAGCCATTATCTGTGTGGAGTTTGTACTGTATGTTCTACCTGTGTCCGGTAGGTTAACTGGCAGCTGACTAAATTGTCCCTAGTGTTTTGTGTAATTGCCCCTATGTATCAATCCCTAATCTCCTTCAGAATTTAAGTTTGCCGGCAGGGCCCCTCTTCCCACCCATTCAATCTGTATTCCCCATTTAATGGGCTGCGGACACTTTGTGGCGCCTATTAGATAAGCGTAAATAATAATAATATCAGCATGGTAGGGCGGGTTAGTAACTCACACATTAAGGTAAGGCAATAATAAGCGGTGTAATACATGTGCATTCCAGATATTACAGAACAATTCTCCTATCATACGGAACTAAGTGCCATAAGCTAGAAGATCAGGCTGATTTGGCAGTACTTCCCCTCCGTCCTTTGAAAGTATGCTATGTGCGGGGGGATAGGGACAGGAAAAGGGGAGTGTTAAGACCTCCGGGCAGATTGCTGGTCCATACGACTTCAGGCTGTACTATACTTACATATCAACACAGCATTGAGGTTTCACTGCACCAGCAGCATCAACAACAGCGTACTTGTTGGGCGACGTACAGAGGACTAGAGAGAATACAAAGTGCATTATTGAGCGAGTTTCTATGTTTTATTAACAATATTAAGTTTCACATCACAAACCATATTCATCAATCAAAGAGCTACTTTTTTTTAAGGCACAAGGTAAACACATTACTGAATAAATGTAGATTTTTTTTCCACTCTGATTTATTGATTTTATTTACTGGGTTTACCTACATCTACAAACTAACCAGAACGTATAACAAGAGTTTCCAGGTAAGAAACGTTTTTACATAACGCTAGGTACACACTATAAGATAAATTGTTCCAAATCTAAAGATTTTTCAAGAGTGGGCAAAACCATGTTGAATTGCAGGGGAGGAACATTTCATTAGTATTAGTAAACAGTATTAGAGTTGAGAGATGATGTTTCCAGCCCAAGTGTAATAACAGTGTAACAGTAACACTGGTCAGTATCTGTGTGCAACATGCAACAATAAAGTATTCTCCCTGCATGCACACACTGACATTCATTTTACCTTGGATCGGCCCCATAAGCCATATGTATTCCACCTGTCCTGCCACTTGAACACACCCAGGGGCTGATCCTTTTTACACCTTTTTCAGGTGCATGTTACAAGAGAAGCGCACTTGTATTTTAAATTCAACATTTACACCTATTTTGTCTGTACTCCCAAACTCTGGATCAGCTTCCCAGTATGAAGCGCTGGATACAGATCTGTACTAGGAATGCAGTGTTGGTTCTGATCACAGTGACTGGTCCTTGTATTAGCGTCTATCATCATTGCTCATAGAATTCCTGTATTTCCTTCTTTAAGATTTCTTTCCAGCACTGTATACTATAGACATATTTTTATGGACTGTTTTATGGACACAGCTGTCCTCCACGTTAAGATATGACGTAGATACATTGTGATATTGGAAACAAGCTGTATAAACAAACCACCTCGACAGAAAAGAACATACTCCACTCCCTCAACTCTAAACTTTGCTGCAGCATTCGGCTTTGGTAACGTGTGCCAGAGGAGCTGCAGAACTTACCTTTAAACTTTAAGGCAAATTCATAAGGATTGTACAGCGTTAAAACCTGCTTGTGTGTTGTCTGATCATCAGCATAAAATATAAGTTCAGTCGGAAAGACAAATACGGGAAGGTTTCCTTCCACTAACTCTGGCTGCCGTCTATGTTGCTGCATTGGCACAGGATCCGTGTTCCCTTCTCAGCTCCTTTTGTCTCCTGGATTCTTGTCTTTTCTTGGTGCTGGGAAGACCTCTAGTGCATGCTGTCAGCCCTGCAAGAGGAACAGCAACATTAATACTGCAGTCCCTACCAGTACAAACAGTAAGGCCCCAACAGCTGATAGGCAGGCGCTGACTAAACATAGTTTTATTACCTGACTCTGGCTCAGAGGAGAAGGAGAGATTGTACTGGTATAACAGCAGATAATATACTGAGACTTTCTCAGCCCTTTAACCCTGTCCATACGACCTTCTGCCAATACTTTTGTCCTTTATGACTCTACTGTATCAGGAACTCACTATTAGGGCAGACTCAGGTGTAGAGTTGAGCTAGGAAATGTTAACTTTAATTCTCCCAGAACATTATTATAATGTTGATTTATAATATGAAGTGTTGGCTGCACACTACAATACAGTCCATACATGTCATGTGATATATCAGAAATAGATCTCTAAATTACAATGCATGTGACTGCATGTAAAATAAGATTCCCTCCAATGCGTTAACTCAATGGAGGCTGAAAATGAATTGCAGAGAATGTGCGTAACGCTCCTCTCCCACGTAGAAGGCCTCATGCTACGTTGTTCATAGGATTGTTTGCGTTTTGGCACAGTGCATTTCAGAAAACAGGTGCATGTCAATGAGAGGGACAGTCAGTCTCCAGCTGAAAAAGACNCAACCGTGCCAGTTACTTTCACCCTAACTGAGCCGAAAATCATCTTTCTCCCCTCCACGAGGTCCTGGATGCAGATACACTGAAGGACAACCAGTGACATAAAGACTGACATATACTATATTCCGTACCATGAAACAACAGAGACGCTTATCTACCATATACTGTATGCTCTCAAGCTCTTTGTATGGATTTTGTGCTGCAAAATCAATACTAAACACATAAATGTAATGTAAAGGAACATTATGTGNTTAAGGAAGATGGATGTAACTGTAGCTGTCACTTATTACAGAGGTTTGTGTGCCATAGAATACAGTGGTCCTGCCATTCTGTCATTGACCAGGAGGAGACACAATATCAGACTCATGCTCCACTGTATATTTTCTTATTATAGGACTGGATTCAGACCTCCTCCCTCGCTCTTAATGGGAAAGTGCCCCCCTCAGCTGATACTCGAGTCATTGTCCTGGATGATGGAGGGTTGTGAGGGCGCTGCTGGGTCTGCGTTACAGTTATCAGTCCACATAGCCGGATCTGCAGGACTTGCAGCCTTCTTAGGTCTCCTGTTGTGTGGCAGCGTTTTCCTCTCTGTCCCCAGATACCAGAGCTGCACACATTGCTCAGAGCTAAGATGGAGCTAAGGTAAAGGAG
>JABWIB010013213.1:4767-16132 GCA_016617825.1 Platyplectrum ornatum
GAGTTCACATTCTCCAATATGTAAAATGAAACTGAAAGCTTTAAACCGATTAGTTGCTATGGGCAACAAGACCACTTTCCAATCTCACTGCAATCTCGCTGCTTAGTAAATNTACCCCATTGTGTTTGTGACATTTGTCAATTGTTACTTGTCCTCTGTTTTATTTAGTATTTTGGGTGTTTTTTTTGTTTAGTTTATGGGAGTTTTTTTTGCTTTTTTGGCTGTACTGTGTCTTATAGTATTTTATAGTATTTTGTTTTGTTATATAACATATCTACCTCTTCATTTTATTGTGCATATACCCTATTTATCTAGTTCTGGATTNATCTTTACTTGGATGAGTTCATCTGCTACCTAAAGTACTGGTCCTATGATAAACCATAGAGATACTGAGTCCTTTAGCCTTTAGTAAATATTTGAAGTTGGGATCCCTATTTTGGTAATGGAACTTATGACTGCAGTCCTCCCTTTTCTGTTTCAGCATGGACAGAAATCAAAAGGCATGCTCAGAAAAAGTACCAACCTGTTTGCACATAATCAATATAGCTGTGCATGTAGACCATTCTGCTTTATAGTTAAATGCAAGACTTAATAGCCAATGAGAGTGGAGCTTCATCACACATCAACATTTTATTTATTTATTTATTTACAAGTTTTTATATAGCGCCATCAGATTACGTAGCGCTTTACAATTTAACAATCAATTAGACCTGACTGGATGGGGAAGCTTACATTCTATAGGATATTGGGGATTGATATCAACAGTGGAGATCTGGGCCTAAATTTAATAAGCAAGGAGATTGATAAGTGGGGANGTTACCCTAGCAACCAATCAGATCAAAGCTTTCATTCTCTGGTATTTAAAATGAAACTGAGAGCTTGAATCTGATTGGTTGTTATGGGTAACAGGCCCTGATCTCAAAGCTCTGCTGCAACCAGAAATCTATACAAGCAAGGATTCATTTGTAAGGTTTTCCGGCAGCTGACCCTTTGTTTGTTTTACCCCATCCCCAAATAAAATGAGGAATAGTGTGGAAGTTATGATCCCACATAATAGTTGAAGTCAGCCATTACTGTACAATTAGCATGTATACCCTCTCCTGATCTGTCAANTGACACCACTCCATTGCAGAAGTCTAGATCTATAGGGTTCAGATTCGTAATGCAATGCTGAAGAGTAGTTTGTTATTCAAGACTTGCCCTGGCCCCCTACTTCTTCTACCAATAGAGCTCTTGGACTAATGCATATACTTTTCCTAACAGCTTACAACAGCTCAGGTCCAAGAGCTCTTCTGCAATATGACCAGACAAACAAGAGCCAGCAATAACCAGCTGCTGTGTGTGTTGAGCCCAAGAGTTAGCAAACACCAGGTTCAAGGGTCAGTTGCTGGGTTGAGTTGAGTCACCCCTCCACCCTCCTGTTTTTTTAAAGTGAGTATAAATATAAAAAGAATATTATAATAAAAATTATAATAATTTAAAAACCCAATTGATATACAGTATATATATATATATATATATATATATATATATATATAAGCAGGCACATTGCATAACTTCTTTCAAAACATTTCCAGGCAGGTAAACAGCATACCCGGTAAACAGCATAGCAGTTCTTTACAACGGTGCAGCCAGGGCCGCATTAAAANCCACATGGACCTGGGGCTGAACATTTTCAAGGGCCTTTTGCAGTTNAAATGACCAGTGCTGTGTGAGTTGGTAAATTATACATACCTCCCAACTGTCCCACTTTTGGGCGACTGTCCCGCTGTCCCTCCTGCTTCCCAGTTTGTCCCGCTAAGGGGACAAACTTTGTTATTTATATGATGACACAAATCGCAACATGAAAAAGGGATGGAGCTTGGACGGGAAGGGGCGGAGTCGGGGTGTGCCGGGGCAGAGTCGGGCGGGTCCGGGGCTTATGTGTCCCTCGACCAGGACCGTGTATGCTTGGAGGTATGAATTATATGTGGGTCTTTACATTATACCTCATTGAACTGTATTCCTCTTTTAGCACTGTTGTGCTGTTGTGTAGGAGTCATGTCTGATGTCTGTGAATGTCTGACATTTATCCTCATACATTTCAATGGGGGACTTGAAGATTGACTGTATGTGTGGGCCTTTTTTCTTATGGAGGCCTGGGGCTATAGTCCCATCCGCAACACCACAGCATTGTTCAGCATAGACCAGGGGTAGGCAACCTGCGGNTCTCCAGATGTTCTCAAACTACAAATCCCAGCATGCTTTAACTGCTTTGACAGTTGGTTTGACAGTTGATACCACAAAACATGCTGGGATGTGTAGTTTGACAACATCTGGAGAGCCGCAGTTTGCCTACCCTTGGCATAGACCAAGTGCTCAAACGCTCACTAGCTATGCCAACACCCCCTCTTGGGCAGATTGTCAGCTGTCAAGAGTCCTTACCCTCTTACTTAGAAAATTTATATCAGGGGAGATGTGGAGAGATGGCCAGAGATGCTACTTTTAAGTGCATAACAAACCACTTGCCCGATCACCAATCCCCCATCTGATCCTGTTCAGACAATCAGACANGTATAAGTTACACTACAGAGATGACTGCAATATTAATCCACATGCTTTCTTGTTCCATTAAGAAAGTTTATTGTATTTGGTACAGACATACAATATGACATAACTGCAGGACCCNCTTATCATGGGATAAACTAAGAATCAACAACAAATAACTATCAATTCATCGTGACCAGCAATGGAGCTTCCCCAAAAAGACACAGAAAGGTAATTTATTTTTGTGTTACTTAAGAATATATTGTACGAAATATACATATTTCACCCTTTGTACTATTCAATTATGCACTATATTACCAAATCCCATTTTTGTAATTTCCCTATCGCCCAAATACTTTAAAAGCAGCTTTTGTAACATTATTGTTTGCAGAGGTGACAGGCATCTCTGCATNCTGGTTGACTGGACTGTTGGGATTTTTTTTGCATGTTTTTTGTATATTTTAAAGACTGTAAATTTAATTATTCTGACAATCATTTGAAAGGGTTGTTATTTGTGTATGTAGGGTTATTATTTTTATTTCTTTCAAAATTTATCATGTAACCAAATAAAGTAAAAATTATATATATTAGAGTGTATTGTATATATATATATATATATATATAAAATAGCTATTAATCCCTATAAAAAGGAACATTTTACATAAAATATACGACCCGTAGTGATAGACTACTATATAATGATCAGTGGTTTTTGCCAATATACAGTACATTGCATGTTAATTATGGTAGATGAAATACTGTAGTAATCTTGTACATGTGGCATGTGACAAATACAGAAAAACAAAAAGCTTATTAAACTAAACTCTTTATGTTTGCAGCTTACCTGGAATGCTGAGCATGAAGCAAGATGGTAAGATAAAAAAAGAAATAAAAAATGGCAAATATGCAAAGAAAAATTAGACTTATCAACACCTTTATATATAAAACAGGACACAGTACATTGGGGTTTACGGAAATTATAATGGATACTTTGGTGGAATAATTACTATTCTAAAATTTGATAATCTTCTGTTATAACTGCTGTGTTATAACTATGTTTGCTATAACCCATAGAACCTATTAGGCGTTATAGTTTAGGGTTTTAATGCGTTAAGGTAAATTGTCTGCAAGCACAATCATGCAACTTGTCCATAGTTCATTGTGTCATAATACATTACTTAGACTTGGATAAAGGNGACAGATTTCCATTGATTTCCTTACTATTATTGGAAGGACGTTTATACAAGATCGATGAAGGTATCTTTGTCACTGTGATCAAAGGCAGCCTGGGTGCTGGGTCTACTTACAGACCTATTTATTCAGGATTTAGTAATACTCTATTTTCTCCATTTATGGTGTGATATTGAATGAATGCATGGTCAAATGTATTTCCATTAATCACTACTTGTTTATTTTCCTGTACAGGTTCAATAAGCAAAACAGGGATGATTAAGCTTTCCGTGAAAGATTATATGAGGCAAGGATTTTCTATTCTTACTATTCTTTATAAAAAGTGTTCTGTATTAGGACTGTTAACAATAAAACTTTATGCAAGAATATAGTTTTCATATACTTTCCTGCAATACTCACTTTGGTTCCTCACTGACTATACTCTTTTTTTCTTCTTCCTTTGGCTCTTAACTCCATTCTCAATAACAACTAATTTTCTGGTNTGTTTAGAGAGAGGGACCTGCTGACTCATTGATTATTTTGTATTTCACTTAACAAAAAATGTTATACATTTATTGACAATTCAAAATTCAGTTAGGCATACAAATATATAGAATAAGATAATAAGCCATGATATCAGGGTTTATTAAAGCATGGTAGGATCTGATGCCAGCAGCATCAAAATATACAATAATGTTGTTGCACCCAATAATCTTTGAAGGCTAGGGAGTCTTGTTTGGGTTNAGGGAGGAAGTCACAATGCTGATTACTTCAGTTATACTCAATGCTTTAAGTCATAAATGTGTATATAAAATTCCTTAAGTGAGTATTAAATTGTACCACATGCCACGTAGGCTTTGCCAACTTGTAAATGCAGATTTACTTTACATTGCTTTCTTTAAAATAATTATTGCTTTATATTGTTTTAATTATTATTATTAAACCATCTGTCACACTATCTGTATAAGTCAACTTTGTAGTTTAGTACTATAATCAAATTGCAAGTAATTCTGTTTAACTTCTACTGTTACTTAAATTTTCTTGAACAAATTTGAGCTCTTAGCTGATATAGGACTAAATCAGAAATCATATATTAAATTAGCAATATGTTAAAATATCTGAACACAGCAATAGTGGAGATCCAGAATCCACATTTTATCCAGCCATCTATAAGGGTGCATTGAAAGCCAGTCCTTATGTATGGAGTTCTGTACTGAAGCTTTTAAGGCTTTTAAGACAGATTCATTCTCACTTAAAATGAGGACAGGCCATAAAGCCTAGATAGTGCAGTGGGTGTAATGTGTTCTTAGGACCTGATTCATAGCCAGGCTGACACAGTCACCACTGTTTGTGGATCTGCGCATGCAGATCCACAAACAATCTGCCTCCATGCAAGTCTGCCTCCATGCCCCTGCGACTGCGCTTTTAGCAGGGCTTAGCAATATGTTGAAAATCTGAACACAGCAGTAGTGGAGATCCAGATTCCACATTTTATCATGGTGAAGTTGCGGATGTCAGGATCACATGTAAGGTCTAAACCGAACAATTACAATACCTCTCATCTCATAATTCGCAGTAGGTCAAACACCCCTTCTGGCCCAGCATTAGAAAATGTTTCTTTATGGAACAATGAATGTGGCGAAACTGAAGGATCAATTTGCTTAGCTAAAAATACAGAGGCCTATTCCCCTCCCTATGTGTGGAGACCATGCATGTGAAACAATACCTAAACTTTTTCAAACAGTTTTTTTTTTACATTTTCGGTACAGAGATAAATAAGAGCTAACTACACGATTTCTACAGTCTGGATCTGGACATTTTTAATTATTATTTTAATATTATTATTATTATTATTATTATTTTCCCATAAGGTATATGCAAAATTCGTAAATGCAGGGTCATCCATTAGTGTGGAAATACCCATTTAAAACAGAATAACAAAATATGATCTGGGTATGGTGGAAAACTTTTTAGGGTAGGTGACCAGTAAGGCAGCCATATTGAACTCAGTCATCTTGGCTGCAACTCTAATTTTTTAAATAGGAAAAGGTAGTCATGTGACATTAACCAGCTGCAGAATGTCATTAGAAGAACAACTGTGTTATTTTTCTTATGAAGCTACACTTGTAGAACATTATGAATGGAAGATCAGATCATGTGCAGGGTTATAAATAGATACAACTGGTTTAAATGAATGCGGGCTATTAATGATAAATTTTCCAGTATTTTGTCCAAGAAGTGAAGCAATTTATTTCCTGGAACATACAGCAGATATATGAAGTCGAGTTTTCTTCCTGCTTAAAGTTCTTAAGNGTAGAAACGTGTAAGGAGATGGTTTTATGGCAACTGAATATATGCCAAGTCTACTTTGTACTGGTTGTGCTAGTTCTGTAATTATGTAAATCTAGTTTACACTGAAAGTAGTAATCACACACAACATCTATGGAATGACAGTGATTAGTGATGCATTTATTGTATGTCTGTCTCCAGGCACAATTTATTTGCAAACTAGAAGTTCAAAATACACTAACCTATATTTTGAATAGTATATATAACATATTGCTTACAACATTAAACATATAAAATGTCACAGGAACTAAAATTAATAATTTTACCTCAAAATTATATTGTGAAATGTAAATAGGGCATGGTCAATATACAGATACTGTGTGCTCACTAACAGTATCCCCTAAGCTGACTCCCAGATGCACTATGTATAGGTTAGTGGATATCCAACACTACNCAGCACATCATTTGCAAGGTCTGACTGATCATTTGCAAGGGTAAAGACTGATGAGTTTTGGGTTAATATGTCTGGGATAATACTAGTCTGCTTAGAAAAAAGTTTTTGACCTCAATGGACGATGTGTTTTTTTAACTTTTACTATAGTTCGACTGTCACAGAGCTAAATGGCCAGATACCAGCATAAGCTAGTAAATAATGGAAAACTGACTCAGACTGCAAATGACTGCTTACACACACACACACACTGTAAATAACCTGGGAGGGGAGTGTTTAAAACTTTAGACACTGATCTGCTTCTTAACGAAGCAGAGTTAAGTCAAGGTAGGCTTCTGGTCAGAAGTGTCCTGATTCTTGTACAAGTTACAATAACAGACCTGCATGTAAAAGTAGCTTGCACGCAGATCTGGATTCATCCCTGATGTATGGTCCATTACCAATAGAATGCAAGCTGTTTTACAGGAAATAGGCATATATCCAATTATAATATAACATCACACTAAACTGCATTTATGCTTTTACTGCTAAAACTTAATAACATAGGGAACATTAAGATTATTGAAGTAACACCGTAGAACTGCAAACATATCGCAAACATGCTTTAATTAAAGCTACTATTTTAAATATGAGAGAATTGAAAACATTTATAAAGTAATATGCATGACATTTCTAAAATAGTAGCCTGTGATATTCTTCTAAAGCCCCATTTTCCATTATTGTTACAAACTTTTCTCTTTTTAACAGTATCCATTACTGTTCATAAAAGGCAAAATACTGCCCATAAGGGAATCCATAAGTGTCATATATTTACTTTCTGTTACATTTCAAGTTCCGACCAGGCTAGCTTTACTTTTTACAAATACCACGAATACTAAGCAGTCATACGTGAATAAAAACATTCTTAGGGATATTCTCCTACCATTTCTTTAGCCCTCATTAATCACTAATAAGGCTAAAGAATTAATTTNTAATGTCTTATATACTGTTCATTGTAAGTTATTTCTAAACCAAATGGATGGTAACAGTATGTAAAATATATTATGACATAACCACCTGACAGCTTCTCGGAGCAGTCTACTTATTTTTCTTACACATTGTTTGTTGATTCCCTGCACACAATGCAAATGAGCATGTATGTATAAGGCTCTCCCACAGACACATGCACCNTGTTGGGGTGGGGGGATGTTAGTGATTGATATCAACAGCGTCGGACTGGCCCACCAGAGAACAGGAGACTCCTCCGGTGGGCCCCAAGACCTAGCATTATTTCGTTATAACTGAGGTCTGGCCCCAAGTATGATTTCCTCTGGTGGGCCCAAGATACCCCAGTCCGACACTGGATATCCATCTAGGTTTATTGTATTGTAGCCAAGTACAATGATGCAGACAATTAATAATATAAAGTGGGAGGCTCAGGAAAATTATATATCTGCGAGTTCCTGTTTGTGGGATCATCTGCCCTGGTTGCCCCATGGGGAAATGCCCCACAAACCAGAATGCAAATGGCATAACAGCTCAGTTTGAAGCAAGGCATTGTTCCCTGAAACTGCTACAAATAGGGTTAACACCTTGTCCAGAAAAATTACTTGGAAATGTCCGTAGTAATCCCAGACAGATGAAAACCCTAGCTACAAAAGATATACTGATTGGGATAGTGGGATAGATGTAAACATCTAGGGGCTGATCCAGAGTTTGGGAGTATGGGCANAAGAGGTGCNAGTGTAGACTTGGGAGAAACATTCATCTGGATGGAGGGGAGGAAAGTATGAACTGTGTAAAAGGTGAAGTTTCCCTGCGCAACTCTGAAATAAACATAAAGCTACCCTTACATGATAACATTTGCTAAAGGCCTACACTTGCACCTAAAAAATAAAGGTTTAAGTGCATCTCTGGCTTAGCCCTGTCTGGATTATACCAGTTTTGCTACTTCTATAATAAAGTGAAATTGGTGCACACTAAAANGTAGTAATTATGCAAACTACCTACTGCATGGAATGTTCTTGAGCAGAACTTTTTGCAATGTGTTTATTTTATGTCTGCCTCCAGGCATAATTTACTTGCAAACTGAATGTTTAAAGCACACTAACCTACATAATTTAATATACCAAAGTCATATACATAGTACATATAATATATTATTATTTACACTTTAACCAAATTATTACTTTCCTCATAATAATAATAGTCATAATAAATACCTGCCTGTAATATTCTTTTAAAACATAGTTTTACATTAATTTGTTACACTGGTATCTCTTAAATACTATGTATTACTGTCCATAAAAGACAACAAACTGCCTATATGGCTCTCTCCATTATCCGTTTCATAAGTTTAAGTTATTTACAGTCTGTTACATCCCAACAAGCCTTTTCTGGCTTTTCATAAATGCTATATAATCTAAACAGTCATAATCAATTAGAGCTTTTTTCCTACTATTCCTTTAGCCCTCATTAATCCTTGCTAAGCTCTGAGGAGCTTAACAAAGAGTTGTTGAATACTGTACATGGTAAGTTATGTTAAAACAAAATGAATGGGAGCTGTATGTTGAATATTTTGAAGCACTCACTTGGCTTTTATCTATGTCACGGAGCATGCAGTCTCTTCTATTTCAGTACAAATAGGAGGAACAGCAAAAAAATCTGCACCCTGGAAAAATCGTGTTTAACATATTTGCAACACTAGCATTTAATCGCTTACTTAAAGTAATCAGTTATCATTGGCAAATGCAGGAGTTTGCAAGGGGGTTTCCAAATACTTGGTTACAGAACCTGATTTGTAACTCATCTGAAGATTTGTGGATCATTATAAGCACATTAAAGTATATGTCAGTTATATTATACATTTTAGTGCAATCTAACCCATGTACACTTTAATGCTTAAACCAATCTGTAATTCATCAGATATATATATATATGTGTGTGTGTGTGTGTGTGTGTGTGTGTGTGTGTGACATCCCTTGGTGAAATACGGTGAACTGTATCGTGACCCTGGGAAGACCCAGTGAAGTTAACCCACTATTATCCCATCCCCACCTGGATTTACCCTAGAGTCTAAAAGTTAGAAAGTCTGAATAGTATTCAAAGGCTTAAAACACACTCTCTAAATCTAGGGATATATTTACTAAACTGTATGAAAGGAAAACCGGAGATGTCAATAGCAACCAATCAGATTCTAGCTAGGATTCTATATAACATCACACTATTCTATTTAAGAGGAAAGTGAGGACTGAAATTTGATTGGTTGCTATGGGCAGCATCCTCTCTGTTCCTCTCCTGTAGTTTAGTAACTATAGTAACTATATAGGCCTTAATGTATAATTTAAATTACATACATAGAGTGACATATTACATACATGGGGAAACTGATCCAGAGTTGCACTTACTTTCTTTTTTTAGATCCAAGTGTACATGAGAAAAACCATGTTGGAATGCTAGGGGTGCAAATTAATTTTAATTCTATTGCATGCAGAGAAAACTGTTTGCTTCTGCACAAAGATCTCACAAACTGCTTAGCATTATGGTGAATCTGTAAATTAAAGTTCAGTTAGAAAACATTACATTTCAGCTCTAATTCTGTNTTCACAGTTAATACTTACCTCCCCTGCAGTTTTATGTTTGGTTTTGCCCAGGTCTACACTTGCACCTAATTTGCCCTTACTCCCAAACACTGGATGAACTTCTATCCCCATTGTACACTTCCCACCCTACCCCATTACCTGAAACACAATACAAAAGTCTGGATCAGGGGGATGCGCTTCTTACTAGAGGAAAATAAGTCTTTTATGTTTGCATGGATCAGGTTCACTGTTATTATGCTANGGCAATAACAGGATTTTTCTGGCATCAGACCCTCCAACATGACCCATTCCACCAGGTACAAAATACTCTGCTCATGAGATCCAAGCAGTCAGTTACGCTATGGTAACCAACGGTGTTAAATCATAAAATGTGTTAGTTCATTAAAAACCAGGCAAGTGACAGCTTGAAGCTCAGGAGAAGAGGTCTATGAACCTGGTGGAAAAGGTCATGGTGGAGGTTTTGTGATATGTAATGCTAATAACTCACTAATGAAAAATCTTTCCAGTTCATGAAATACATTAAGTAACATTGTTATACACACATCTCACTGGTTTAATACTTTCAATAGATATTCTATTTTGAGTATTATCTCTAGGCANCACTCAATTATTAAATAAGGCTGGATAATTAACAATGTTTTTTGCAATCTGATAATCTGGGCAGATTTAACTCTGTTATATATATCATGAAAGGGAACAAATTATTTCAGAAATTATATACAGTATTTTCAAAGTCATGGCTTTAGAAGCTGTGTTCCCTGAAGGTTAGCAGCTGATACGCCATCTGTCATAAAGCAAAATACCTTCTGTCTCTTTTACAGTATAATTAGCATTTGCTAACACCTAACACCTTTATTCTCACACCTACAATATGTTACCATATTCTGTTTTCCAAAGAAAGATTATGTGGGTTGTAGCAGATGCACAATGTCATTTTTTTCTCTTTGTCAGTTTCATTTTTTTGTCCTAATGCATTTGATTTAAGAGTAAACTAAAGTAAAAATAAAAATGATTGCTAAGGGATTGTTGTGCTGTAGAATTAAGAATAATATTTGTGTGTATCTCTTATCCAGCTCTCTGCATTCATACATAGAAACATCATCAGCAAGAAGTGATGGCACTGCAAAAACTGCTCCAAGTGCTTCTACAAGGTTGGTTGTAGCTTACGTTTGGCTTTTGATGCTATTATTGTGGGTTTTTTTTTATTAATATTTTAGCTCTTCATTTGCATTATTACCTATTGAATGAATCAATAAGTTTACCAAAGATTTTTTGGTAAAAGTATATATTTTTATTTCACATATTAATTTACATATTACACTGAAACACTTCATTGCAGTGAGCTCCA
>JABWIB010013218.1:2670-14028 GCA_016617825.1 Platyplectrum ornatum
CTGGGGCTATAGTCCCATCGCCCCATTGTTAATCTGGCCCTAACTGTCCTTTTGATTAGGTCAAGGACAGAGTCATTTCTGGACATGGGATAGGGAAGAAGGTTGGTTTAATAGAAATTCATAAAAAAGGTATTGGTGTTGGATGTGTCTGAAGCTTCTATGGTCATGGTATGGAGTCCAGGGGTCCATACCATGTCCTCTTTACACCCCCCTTTGCTCATGGTTGAACCACCAGATGACACGTTTATCTATGCCTTTATTATGTAGCCCTCCATATTCCATATTAGATACCCAATTGCGCTGCATATGCAGTTTAAATAAATGNGATACTATACAGCACTGTGACACAACGTATAGAAAATGGAAATAAGGCACAAAAATGATTATAGAATCAGAAGGCAGTAACCATCAGCATAGACATGAACATGGACAACAGGGTACCAGGAAAATAGGCCCAAAAGACACAGGGTAATGACAAATATATATATGTGTATAAGAAAATCCCAGGCATATAGGCAATGTAGAATGTAGAAAACAATATGCCATACAGTTTTTGTAGAACATAAAAGTTATATTTATTCAACTATCAGACTTGNGGAAGCAGTAATCTGCCAGACACATGACAGATGGCCAGACAGTGCTCTGATTTTATAGTGTGGAGCCTGGTATAAAAGTTATCAATGCATTAAGTCATATTAATAAATCATACTCAATCAATATAATGTAATTGCCTAAATAACAGAATATATTGTTAGAATTATATTCCTAGCTTACGTACAATGTCTGCAAAACTACTGAGTTAGACTTCAGTGAAGTTCCACTTTATAAATCCGTCAGGAATTAATCCATTTTAATAGTGTCCATGATTCTTGTATTGTTAGTGGATAGCAAAAGGCAGAGTCGTATCTCATTCCTGTGAAATGTACCTTTTACTTTCATTTTCTACAACCACTGGNTTTTTCTTACTGCAGAATAAAAGTTAATGAGAGAAACTTTGGAAATATGTATACACTGTATTTATGGACGAAATAGAAAGTCTTGCCTACGCTTTTTCCATATTCAAATCCGGGATGAAGGAATACAGAGGATACCATGTAGTTTGTGAAAGGAACATGATTTAGCCTTACATTGGATGCACAGTGAACTGTAAGAATATTAATCAACAAGCATTAAAAACGTGCTATGTGACTACTAGTTAACCTGAAGCCTTTGCAATAGGGCTGATGTCCCTGGTGTCCCAGTGAAGGGGATCTTGAGGCAATACAGTCAACTCTCCATAGGAGAGTTGGGAACTGATGGAACAGATGTTGGTTGAGACCTGTTGGTTGTATAGTGCAGACAAATAAATACAAATGTTTCAGTACTGTTAGTACTGTCACAACTCTGCTCCGCTGTATTTCCAAGACCCCCCTGTCTGGTAACTGTCCATCTATTGGGATTTTTATCTTTGAACCCCTAATTGTTCTACTAACCCACATACTGGGGTCCAGTTCTATGTTGCGTGGTCTATTAAATGTACTGGATAATTGGTATAGAACATACCCAGGCTTCGATTTATTTATTGAAGTTTTTTCCTATGGNTTGCCAAGCTTTGGCTTGGTTTTCCTTTGGAGCACTATATTATTTATTATATTTATTATATTATATTATTATAAGTTACTAAGTGTTCTGTTACCCCAACATTTTTGCCCAGTTACATGTAAAGTAGACCAGGGATGGAAATGAGGGTGTATACGAGGGTAGGCCATATCACAATGTATTCATTAAAAAACAATAAACCCCCATTTACTTCTATTAATGTCTATGTTTCCATGCGNCTACTTTATGCCAATTGTAAAACAGGTGAATTCAGATGAAATCATACACACTCTATTGAGTGATCTATTGAGCTGATACCTGATATTGTATGATACACTTTTATTGGACTAGATTTTATTGGACCAGATTCTATTGGACCAGTCCATTTGAATTTTTATTACAGGACATTCTAATAAATAAAGTTATAGGGGTGTATTGGAGAATATAGTCTGTAATATTTATTGAACGTATCAGATGAGACTTAACTTGTATGGCGAGGTTCATGGCAATAGGCACTTTATTATACATTTTTGTTTTTATTTTTTTCTGTTGTGACAACTAAATTGCAAAGGTGTTTAAAACTTACTGTGGGTTAATTTGTTTCTATAAAGGGACATGTAATGGCATTAGTCAAATTGTTATATATAAACTATTAAGAAATATATCTTTGTTTTTACATTTTTATTCTTACACTGAATAACCGTACAGTTATCCCTTATTCTTTTTTTCATAGGTTTAAGTATGTACTATTATTATTATTATTATTATTATTATTATTATTATCATTATTATTAACAGTTACAGTATTTATTAGGAGGTACTATATGCTTAAATGCCTTAGCTAAAAGAAGCTATTGAAGTTTAACCTTGAGGTATGGAAATGTGACTGGTAGCTAAATCTTAGTAAAAGAGTTCCTTTAAAATTTTTTATTTTATTTAGTTTTTGTAATCACATTAAAAAAAAACAATATTTTAATTTTACACAACAGTGGATTAATCATGGGTGAGGTTCGCAAATGCAATCAGCCCTATTTTACTGAGGCTGTTCCCAAATAGAAAATGATGACAATGGAGAACCAAATCAAGCAGACTTGACTGATTGAAGGAAGAAGCTTTGTATGCCAAGTTCCAATAGGTGAAACGTTTACTAACCCCAGCTCATAATCCTTAACCTAACCTTCCCCTTTATTCTCCCTAACTCTAACCACTGCTTCCCACAGCCTATGCCTAACCTTCCCTTTTATTAACACTAGCCTTCACGAGCCCAGGAGATGCATTTACTGATCATGCCCTATCTCCTATAGAATGTAAGCTTGTGTGCAGGGCCCTCTTCCCCACACAGTCATGGCATATTGATGGTTAAAATTGTAAAGCACTATGCATGCCTCTTCATTTTTGTACCAATTTACCTGTGTTCATTTGCTTATGTATGTCCCCTCTTACCCTCCCCCTGCCGCCTTTTTCTTTTCTGTACTCCTATGACCTGAAACTCTCAATAAACATTATTGTTGGGGTAAAAATTGGACAGGGCTACTTAATCTGATGGTGCTATATAAAAACCTACTAATACATTTGTAACTTAATTGCATTTTTATGTGACCATATGTAAAAGGCTGATGTACTGTACAGCTCCAGAGCCATACCTAGATTCANATCTAAATTACTCTTAAGATACTTAATATTTGCAATCTCCGTTATACGACTCATTATCTACTATAAAATCCTGAGGGGTACAGAAAGTGTAATTCCATGGAATTCTAACATCAAAGGGTCACAAGGATACACGGTAGACTGTACATTTTAATGTGAGATACATACTTTTACGCTACATCTCTATACAAGTCTCCAAGTAACCCCTGTACAATTCCACAATGCCACAAATTGGCAGGTGAAAGTTAGACACTTTTGTATCATTAGTCGAATTATGTCAGATTGCTTGCAACAGAATTTTTATACAAGTTATGATTGCCAATACAGCGATTTTCTATGTTGACAGTAAGCCAAAAGAAGTCAGTTAAGTCTAACACTTCATTAATGATCCCTACAAATCATATTTATAGCAAGCCTCCTATTGAGTGCTCCACCAGAGAGAGCTATTTCCAGACATATTTTTGACATATTGGTATTAAGACACTGCAGATAGTTCATGGGTAATTAACTTTTAACGTACTTTTGCTAAGTGAATTTAGTCACACTGTTTAAAACATTTGCCCAATTACCAGCTTTTTTGGAGCCTTACCTCCACAATAAAAGGTGGAAAGAAATGTTGATGAAATTGCTGAGGGAGACAAACTGCTTCNTTATTAATGGACAAAACTAAAAGTTCAGTCTCAGATTTATTCCAAACTTCTGGTTCATTCTGACTTGTTAATTTCCCCAGGCCCCCAAAAAACCCATGGTAATCTTAGTACTGAAATGAAGAAATCTTTATTTCATTAGGTGAAAATTTACTAGTGACGACTATTTATATTTATATTTATTTGGAAATGACTGTTTCAAAGAGACCATTTGAACTACATATTACGGAACACAAGGGGTCTAACATTATTTTGGTGCATCAATAACGGAATATGGCAATGCATAGTTGACAATTAGACGCTAAGTGACATATGTTGCTATAAAGCGTAGTTCACTGCCGAGGGTGTCATTTATACTGCTTTAAATGACTTCAAACCTGCAATTTTGTTTTTAAAATATATTTGTAACACTGGATTCTGAATCACATTGGAACTGACTGCAAATGTTGAGAGTGAAGTCTTACCTGTTTAGGCTCCAAATGCTCCACTTGTCTCAACGCTATTACATAGAACAGTTATAGTATGACTTGCGAGAATTTTCAAACTAACACTTCGAGGTGTTAGTGTGGATAAAGCTTGTTTTCAACTGAATACGGGCTATATCACCTGCAACTGAAGTGTTNAATATGTACAATGTTATGAGCACCATAAAAGCAATTTCCACCCAACACAGTTACACTTCCTCATGTTGTATTTCAATCCTTCCTCTTCCAATTAACATCCATATAATATAGGACATATCACATCACGAATTAACACCAATTTACAATTTAATGCAATTTTCTACATTTAGCAGGCTTTGGTTTACTTTTGGGGTTTGGGGCTATACTACTAGTGGGGATCAGCGAAAACCAAAATAACTCTGTTACCGGTAGAGGAGATGAAGATACTGGTTGCAAGGCCGGATGTATCTGTGCCTGGTCCGAGTCTCTGGTCATAGCAGAAAAGGGAGCAGTTTTGTCAATCAGGTCAATCTTGGCTCCTGGGGGGTGGTGCACTCGTAACATGCTGCACGACTCTCGCTTCAGCTTCCATCTGTCTCAACTGCCATGTTGTTGTGTGCTGGTCCTAACACACCATTCCTCTCTGCCAGTTCCTCTGTCGCTTCTGTTGGCGTTTCCCTGGGGCAAAGTCTGGGGTTGCATGTCAGCAGGGTCCACGTTCATCCCAGGTTCACTGCCCGGACTTGGTTCCTCTCTCCAAGGTCGGTTCCCCCCAGTTATCGGGTCCATGTTTTACCAGTTTTCACTGCAGGCCCCAGCTTCCACATCATAGCCGCTTAGCCACTGGACCCTTGGTGCATTATTTTGCATTACACTATGGTTGCCACACCATCCACCAGTCTACCTAGATCAGTGGTTCCCAAACTATGTGCCGTGCCTCTCATTGGGGTGCCGTGGAATGTTATTTCCAACGTGGTGCTATGTTGATAGTGTTACTTAGAAGCACAATTTTACATCTCATATAAAGAGATAAACAAGATTTAATATCAACCTAAAGTATTTCTGTCTTTACTTAAATAGTTATTACTCTATTCTGACTCAAAACCTTAAAAATTTGAAATAATTTTGTCTTAGGGGTGNGGCCTCTAGTGGCCACAGAATGAAAGCACAGGACCAAGGCACCTGCAATCTCCCAGAGATCTTTATAATATTTGTAACTGGAGTACACTTCAGTGTGGAGACACTTAGTTCAGTGGGCGTAAGAGACAGAAAGTTGTTACGTTGGATGAACACTGTAAAGGAGATAATAGTAAAAAAAAAATAATAATTAGCATTTTAATTAATGTTAATGAAACAAAAAAGAAGCAAATTTGTGTCAAGAAGAACTGTATTAGTGAAATATTTCTGCAATACCATTCCTCCGTAAATACAGAAATGTTTTCTATTACATTTTTGTGTAATGTACTGAACCCTGTGGAAGAACAGAGATTAGCTATCACTAACAAGATTCCAGTGAAAGAACACAACCACTACTGAGTGCATTTGATTCCTCGGAACAGGAATAAAAGGGTTATGAAACTGATTGCCAGATCAAGAGCTGAAAGAAAAACAATCTCAACACTGCATTAAAAAGTCTAGACATATTACAGAACGATAATAGGATTTATATTTCTGGGCGTATAATCAGATGGTGAGGCACGTACTTTTAATACCTAAACTAATCATGGCACATAATGCAGATTTATTATATATGAAATTATTCCTCTGTATGAGACCTTTTCTCTTTACTAACTATATTCATTTGCAGTTTGGGGATAAATAAAGGTACTGTGTTAATTATCTGATATCTAATTTCATAGAGTTTGCTCTAAAAACTATTTTTTTTCTGTAACGTTTGAGCCAGTTTAATTGACACCAAAGTGAACTTGTGAAATGAACGTCATGTTGACTGAATGGCATTTCTGAAACATAAAGTCTATTAAAAGACAGCATCCAAACATAGAAATATGTATATAGGTGATCAATAACCGTACAGCATAATCTTCATTGAATCATATCTTTCATATCTCTGAGGGATTAGCGATGCGTTAGAAGATATAAAAACCTCTCAGGCCATTTTAAATAGATTCTCACACTTTTACAATGACAAAAACATTTTAAATATTTCCTTATAAATGTATGAATTAATGAAGTTCACTCTTGTATATATTTGTTAATTTATTTTATTTGAGAAATGTAAAATAAAATAATTTGTTGTTTAGGGCTTTGATTATGTTATTTAAATCTTTATTGTGTAGACTGAATGAATGAATATGCGTGTGTGTATTTATTTACTTTTTCANTTTGTGTTTTTAGTAAGTTTTCTTTCTTTCACATGCATGCAAAGTTAGGTTATATTGCAGGGGCAGGCTGGCACAGGTGCCCGGGGTCTCATGTATTAGCGAGACCTGGCAAGTTGAAGTGACGTCACAGGAGGGACTTATACAAGGGGCGGGGCTTAGCTCCATAGCTCTGGGCCAAAGGTTGCCAGCCAAACCCTTTATATTGGAATGGATTCTAAAGTGGGGTATTGTCCCACAATGCTGCAGAATCATCTTTCAGTTGATAAGTAAAATAACCTCTCGTCAGAAGTGGTGGAGGATAATACTACAGAACAGTGTAAGCAGCTTGGGATAAATATCAGGGGATTCTGAGTTTCAAACATAATAGAGAATAAAATGATGTCAGTATAGATATAAATACACAACTGGGCAGACTGGACGGGCCATNTGGCTCTTATCTGCAGTCACTTTCTATGCTTCTATGTTCCTGCATGTTCCTGTACTCCTACAGCCTTTAAATGAAGCTGNCTAGGGTATTCATGGAGGAGGTATGCTTCATGCAGAACATGGTTATGGGAAATTTCCAGCTCTTGATATTTTTAGTTTGTGAATGTTATATGAAGGGTGGCAATATATGATGAAGGGTGGCAATATATAGACATGNATGTGATGACTCTGCTAACCACTCTTGCACCCATGGACTTCTGATGACCATATCATCCCTGACTCATGTAATAAATAATAATAATATAAAATTGTCTGTTATTGGTCTTAAGATAATATAGGTGTGTGATCTATTGNATCGCATTGTGTCGCATTGGATCTAATCCAGAATTTCTTGCAGCCGCCAACTCCAGCCAATCCAAAGGTGTGTGTGTGTTCAACTNAAACACAAACCTCTTCCCTACTTAGTCGGATCCAGAACCATAAGAGCTGTTTCTGTTTCCCTTCCTAAACACAGGTACATTTTATTGATTTATTACATTTTTCATATTGAAGCATGCACAACACTTTATGTATGCAACACATGCTTAATTTAACATTAGACATTTTTAAGTTAAGTTTATTTAAATGTTTATTATTTATACCTCTAATTAAAGATTGTTATATGCATGAATGAAAGAAAAATGATGTTGTATAGCAATAACAAAGGTAATATGAAAGATACAGTAAAAATATTTAAAAAATGTTTTATATAGAAATTATTTAAATTTTTTTGTAATTATTTGGGAATATATTTCCGTTTTTATATGGATCTCAGTATAATTGGTTCATCACTCGTGATACTTCATTATCTTTGTATGAGTAGGGATATAAGAAATATATTAGTTACTTTTGTATTTGTGTATATGGACNATATCCAGACTTACGTACTATTAAACTTACTCAGGAGTGGGTGAAACCATGATGAATTGCAGGGGGGTAAAATGAATGTCAGTGTGTGCATGCAGGGAGAATACTTTATTGTTGCATGTTGCACACAGATACTGACCAGCGTTACTGTTACACTGTTATTACACTTGGGCTGGAAACATCATTTCTCAACTCTAATACTGTTTGCAACTAATGAAATTTACCTCCNCTGCAANTCAACATGGTTTTNCCCACTCGCTCGTAAATTCAATAGTACGTAATTCTGGATCCAGTATTTTTTGTATTCNATCCTGCATTATGTGTTGTCTTTTGTGTACTTTGTGTGGAATTTTGGAGTAACACAACACCTAGCCCAGAAGAATATTGTACTATACACTAATATAAGAAATATCAATATATGCAGTTACTGCAACTCTTCTCAGACAGTAAGTTCAATACAACAAATCAATAGTTTTAAATTCATTAGACCACTTTTGATAATGACAGTTGTTAAATCCCTTTCTAAACAAAAGCGATGCCAAATGACAATTATTATTAAAAATCCAATTTAATGTTTCAATGTAATGTACACCAGGCAATATTATAGAATGTCTTCACACAGCGGCATAAAATCAGGGTCTTATCTTAAAGAAAAACATTTTACACTCTTGTTTGTTTTCAACATGAAATATCACCCTCTTCCTATGATTGTCTATACTGTAAAGGAAGTTTAACGACAACTGGCAGGTCCCAGTGATAAGTATTTGCACTGTGACATTTAGAGGATTATTTTCAATTATTTTTTACTTGGACAATTATGCATATTCAAAGCGTTTAATGTCTTTTGTCACTCAGCGATGAACATAAAACACGTAAAAGTGTATAGTAAGCGTTTTCTTCCTCCTCGCAAAAATCCGAGGCGAATGTCAGAGGACTCATAATTACACCTCATTAAATGCTGAAATAATAATTTACAAATATATTCAATAAATTTGGCTTATGTTTGTGTTCAGCAATAAAAAAAAAATCCTACTACTGAAAATTCATATATGGCTTAGTTCCCGGTCACTGTGGAATAATAAAGTTTTAGTCAATGCTATCATTTTGGAAAAGGNAATAATGATTCAATTTAAGGCAAGTGGTTTAATTAACCAACCTCACTCCTTTAATATCAGATTTAAGCAATGTTTTATTATGTNACTATTTTGGTAATAATAATAGGGTATTATTAGAGTGCACTGAATTATACTAATGAATAGCACACTGCTTATGGATATCTTAATGCTCATAGGACTGGACAGAGACGTACATATTATCGAACGCAAAACCATGTTGGATTGCAGGGAATCAGTTGCAAATAATATTAGAGTTCAACAGTTAACAATCCNCACCCACTACCTTACCAGAACCACCTGTTCCTCGGACTCTCTTACTGTACTCTTACCTCACAGTACTGCAACACGCTCGTTCGCCTGCCTACCTGACCCTTCCGGAGCCTCTAGACAACGGGACAGCAGCCTTGCGGGAAAGGACCAAGGAAAGGAGAGAATAGGCGACAGCAAGGAGAGGGGTGTCCTGACTTCCCAATAGCGGCGGGTGCGTGACCCGACATGCCTATTCAGGGAAGGCCNTTTTACTCTGGCCACNGACCTGGGACTTACGGANAGTGGGGCCGCTAGCCACAGATGCTAGCGCCCCACCTTTACTCAGCATACTGAGGGCCGTTCGGGGAAAGAAAGGGGAACTCACCTCGTTANTGCTGGCACTCTCCAACGAGTACCCGGTCCCGCCACCTGCAAGAGAGTAAAGTACAACAACTACCCTATCTAGGGAACAACCTATCTAACACAACAGCGATATGAAGGGAGAGTACTCCCAAGTACTAAATCTNACACTATGCAAACACTTAAAGATCTCTATATAAACGAACCGTTGACCTTACTCCTTGTTGGATGACTTCACCGGAAATTCAAGGGGGAGTACACAGTACTTACTGTACACTTACCAGAGAACAGCAGCCACAGATTGATACTACAGAAGCGTTTACCTGCTGAAACACTGAGCAGAGGGCACACAAGTACCTAAAACTGTGCAGAGCCCTGCACTATAGTTCTGAGCTGTAGACTGCTACTGGGAGGTGGAGCTGTAGGAAAGATAGTTTTAACCCCTTGCTGTGCTCCCTTGGGGGATTTTAACCCCTTATATTGTGCTGCCTAGGGGAGTTTAACCCCTTATGTTGTGCTGCCTAGGGGAGTTTAATCCCTTCTCAGTGGTGGTGTACAGGGGTACCGACGCCGGGGGACAGGAGACACCTGCTTACTTACCTCAAGCAGGCGCCTTCCTGTCTCTTACCTGCCTCCACACAGGAACTCTTGCCCCGCCGCCTCCAAGGCACCGCTGACTGGAGTCTCTTCGCCACCTGTAACCAAGAGCCAGATACCCAAGGGCCCGGAAGCTCTTTTACAAGGCCCTGGGTCTCTAGCAGCCTGGCCGGTGGTCCGCGGCCGTCTTCTGGCGTGACGCGGCGTCTCTGGAGTGGGGCGCGCCATCTACTGATGCACCGCTGTCTTCTTGCTTGATCGCTGCGTCTTCTGGTCCCGTCTTCACGCTGGCCTCCTCTTCCGGCTTGACACAACGTTCTCTTCCTTCTGATCCCGCGCCGACCGTTCNTATGCCCTCGTCCGGGGGCGGAGCCAATGACGTGGCAGGTCCGGATTGGCCTGCCGCGTCTTCCTTTTTTGAACACGCATCCGCGTCTCCTGATTGGCCAGCGGCCGTGTCATGGTCTACCCGGCTGCCCTCCCATTGGTCCACGGTGAATCCTGGAAGAATCACCGTGGTCCGCCAGGGATACAGCCGCGATCCGAGTCCCCTGGCTGCCTCTTTCTCCACGATGGCCTCCACACCAGAATAAAATGGATTAACATGGAAAATTTGCTTAAAAAATTGGAAATTTTTACATTTTACACTCACGTTGCATAAATTCTTGTTAAACACCTAAAGGGTTAACAAACTTCCAGAATGCTGTTTTGGATACTTTAAGGGGTGCACTTTTCTAAATGGGGTAATTTATGGGGGTGTCTATCATGCAGGCCCCTCAAAGTCACATCCAACCTGAACAGGCCCCTAACTTTTTGAAACTTTCTAGTTTTCTAAAAAAATGCTACTAAGTTTATGAGCCTCCCTTCGTCCTAAAAAAGTTAAAGAAGATTTAAAAAGTGATGACAACAGAAAGTAGACATATTGAAATTATTATTTATTAACTATTTTGTGTGGTGTGAGTATCTGTGNTACAAGCAGAAATAGTAACATTTTGAAAATGGCGAAATTTTGCATTTTTCATGAAATTTGCACATTTTTCACGAA
>JABWIB010013222.1:8694-19116 GCA_016617825.1 Platyplectrum ornatum
GTCAGTTAGTGAATTCCCCCTCCCAATGTATTAATAAAACAACATATGATTTATTATTTAGTAGTCAAATATATCCATAGGGTCGACAGATATAGGGGCTGTTCTTACAGGGGCTGTGCTTACATTACGCGTGTACTTTAAGGAGCTCTGACTTTTGCAAATCTGTATAGGACCTGAAATGACGTATTCACAGAAACATGAAAGCAGATGCATATAGGTAAAGACTGCGGTGTAATGCAGCTGCCTATACAATCTTGCATGTTTCAAATGTTTTCCATACATTCTGTATCTGTGTCCCTACATTCATTTTGTAGCAAGATCCTGCTTCCACCTAAAACATAGGATCAGCCTCAAAATGTGTAAATAAGATCAACCCATAATGTGCAAAAATACTCTATGTTTTCNTGTAAAATAAAGGTAGGAATATGACAACTGTTTCCTTCCACAAATAGTGAATTAATTGCCCCATCATAATCTGTATATTGCTGTATTTTTGACCCTGCTAAGGGTAGAGGCAAATTCAAGGATATCACTTGCATTTCTTACACTTTTCTGTGTGATTTTCTGTCTGGGAATGGTTACTTTGGGTCAGATTGAGAAATGACATTACATTATGGTAGGTATATGTGAGACATTTGTCATATAGTAAATAGTGCTTCTGTGTTCTTACATTTCTTACCTTTCTATCTAGGAAGCATCCCCTGCACAGATTTCATGGAAATCAACATTGCTGCCTCCTGCAATAAGCAAAGATCTATGGGTGAGCAATAACATTGGATTTATCCATATTCCCTTAACGCTATCCTTCCCATATCAAGTATGTTAAAAATTCTTTTTCTAAAATATTTTGTAAAAAAACATCTATCTGCCATGTAATTGTACAATACCAACTTGCATAGGTTAAATAAGAATGATACTAATGGAATTGTCATAAAGCATGAGAGCTCTTTTTATTTATCAAGCGTTATGCAGGCTTGATAAATAGTTAGAAAATGGGGTATTTACTTTAAAACATAACCTTTATAGCATCAATTAAAATCGACACAAACTTGATACAAATCAATAAAACCATAAAAAATNTATGAAAGAAGAGAATTGCTGCAAGTACAGTCCTTATCAAGTAATTGGTTGCCACAATTAAAACGTTATATATTATTCCCATTGTACTCATGTGTTGATAAAGTCCATGTTTCCTAACAATGCAGTATACTAAGTGGCAGTACAGAACTATTTTGTTTAAATGACAAACTGAACACTGCTAATAAAATAAAAACATTACTTTTTCTCTCCTCCTGTGTTTTCCTGGGTAATGTTGACTGTCAACATTTATTACAGCTTACTAGAGTATATCACAGGTCTTAAACTTGCCATATAACAGAGGCTATTACTTGGTCACCACTAATTATTGCCTGGTACAAGTAACAGCATTGTGGTTTGATTTTTAAGAAGATAAGCTATATAATCATTTAGTAAATATGTGAAATTTGTATATTAGCTCAAGCTCATAACATAAATAGTGAGTAAGATTATTTATTTCAATGAATTTTTCTGTGTGTGTAAAGTATTGCTCATTATAAAATGTAAACGTATTGTGGATCATTCTTATGGAATTGCCAAAGACTCAGTGCTCAAGGGAACATNTACGCCACCACAGTCTCATTTAAATTCAGTGAAGTATGTATGAACTTGACAAAGGAGCCAAGGGGTTAGCATCAAAATCTTATGTACAACAAATGTTTATTCATTTAATCTAGTTACATGTATGTCTATTCACTTCAGTTATTTATTATATACTGTAGATAAAATACTGGAGATTTCAATGTGATCTGTGATGACTAGAAAAACAAAAAAAATATTCATTTTTATATCTAGATCAAAACTTTTATTTTATTTTTACCTAGGATCTGCCAGTAATAACATTATATAGAAATGTTAATGATAATGCCTTACTGCCTACATTTCTGTAGAGTATACTAATGTCCAGTGCAGGACTCAAAGTGGGGACTTTGAGGTGGCAGAAAACCCTGCAGCTTGCATAATTGGCACCTCCTCTGGGCCTGCAATTTTGTAATAAAAGCCCCCCTCCTCTCTAGAGGGGTNGGGCTTATACAGTGATTAGTGGGAGAAAAGGTGGTGGTTTACCATTCTGGTGTATACCGGCCCACTTCGAGCACTGGTCCAGTAAAGATAAATTCATGAGTGTACACTTTTAGTTTTCTAAACCTTTTAGAGCCCCTCCCCTTCAACCATACCTTCCAACCATATCTATTTAGCCAGTTTTTGACGGTATGTACTAAAAAGTGCTGCACCGACAGGGAATTACAAGCCCAACCCATTTTGTGGACACCCCCCCAGGTTTACTGGTCTTTTATGCATGTATGTTGAAGACTATGCCAAAAATATACCCCCCCCCATTAACAGTTCCTTATAGGATGCAATTAGATGTATAATAGCTCTCAAAGTAGATGCAAATAAGCCCAACTAAGTAAGTTAAATTTCAATCACTTTTTTATTGTAACTGATATTTTCTGTGTTTTCTTTTAGTATATGTGAGAAAGGTGAGCCAAAGTACTACTCAGTACTTTTACTGATTACTCTTTATTTCCCATCTATTCTCTTCTTAGTGGCGTTGGACGGGGGAGGGTTTTGGGAGCGCACTTGGTTGATCCTGGGCATGTTTTATTATTCCTCTCTGCGCATGAGCAGGCGGATTCAGCTGGCGCCACAGACGCCAGTGTAACATTGCCAAGCCCTTCCACTCCCATTATGGCCTACACTTGGCATTGCCAGATGTCGCACTATCCAATATGGCGGCTCCCTGTGCGGTCTGTTAGGATCCCCTGCAGTACAGGGGCACGGAGAGGATCAGTATATCGGCAGCACACAGCTAATGGACGTTTAGCTGCTCCAGATCTTCTGGATCTTTTGGCTACTGGTGGTTGGGTGTCTGATATGACTGTTGCTCCTTTATTGAGATCTGGGGAATTTTAGTGTTTTCCAATGCAGGAGTGCCAGCTGTTTCCATGCCTATATCTCATGTTCCTCTCACATTTCAAAGGGGGTCTCCTTTGGTTATGTCTCCAGTTATTTTGCCAAATGGCCATGTGTCTGTTAAAAAATTTCAGGTTTGCAGCAACATTCTAGCATGGCTCAGTTGTCCATCCCTCAGTGCCATGCCATGTCCATGGCCAATGCATCAAGGGAATTGGNCGTATTTCTCTACTGGTTTCCTGGGTACTATGTTGGGGTCACAGGGTTTACAATTCAGTTTTATGCCTTCNTTTCTGCTGCCAATATTCAGACTTCTCTGAACTTTTTATGCCAGGACCTTTTTATTCAAGGGCATAACTTAAGTTAGTCAATTTCCATCTACATCACTTTTTGTATCTCTGGGTAGCACACCCACTGTGGTTACCAGTTCTGCTAGTTCTGTACCATATTCTCAAGTGTCTCACATTTCAGATATGGTTCCTGTTCCTTCTAACATAGTTCCGGTTCCGGCCATGTCTATGGTGGTTCGCGTGCAAGGTGTATCGGGTGCTGTTTCATCACGATAGTTCCAAGCACGTCTGGAGGGGTTACCCATGCTGGGTCTTCTTGAGCTGCCGCCACCTTGGATCCAGGTGAAATTTTGGGTTTAATGGGGTGAGTTAGTGAGGGGGGATTCTAACTCTGGGAGTTCATCTAGGGTAAGGCTAAAAGTGTGGTGTTCCAAGGCTAAAGAATCTACCTCACGCGTAGGCCGGGCCCTCCTCCCATGCTGTTTTGATATCGCCTTCACTACTTAGGATGTCAGTGATTTACCCAAAAATGGTAAATTTGCCCAAAAAGGGTACATTTGTAGACATGTTTACCATTACTTATACTGGTAAAGAGGTTTTTCCCCATTTGCGCATGTTATTTGGAACCTAGACCTACTGAGTACATGGGGATTCTCATGTATTATATTTAAATCATGATCTGTATGTTAACGCATGCGCAGGAATGTGGAGAACTTATAGTGAAAGATTTCTAAAAAATCAGGAGGGATGTAAAAACATAGATTTTTCATCTGGTGATATAGGGGCCTGGCTGTGTATATCTAGTGCTAAGCATCCTTTGGATGGGTCTTCCTTTCGTAAGACAGGTTTCATGTCGCGCTCTGCTTTCTCCAAGACAAATACATGATGGTATTCCACTTACTAAGTTCCAAATTTCAGCAGTTTTGAAGCAATGTGTTAAAGGGTTCAGTTTGAATGTTGCATTTTATACTTCTCATTTTTTTCGTATAGGGGCAGCTACTTCTGCTGCTTTGGAGGGCCACCCGTCCAATGCAATTATGGCATTAGTGAGGTGCAAATCTAGAATTTACAAAAAGTATGCATTGTATCGGGTGGGGTATTCTTAGTCCAGTTCCAGTTATGGTAAGTTTTCTTTTGGTATTTGTCTAGGACCGTGAGTCAGGGCAATCTAGATCTGATCNCTTGCCTTCAGGGGGCACAGAGGTTTTTCTACTGTATTTTTCCCTTTTAGTAAGAATTTCTGTTTGGCCTTGGGAGTCTTGGGTTTTTTTCAGGAGTCATTTGCCTTTNTTAGTTTCGCTCTGATTCTGGCTCTTTTCGTCAACCCCCTTTCCCCTNGTATGTCATTGGTATATTGTGTGTTTGTTTAATCTTATTTATTGGGGGTTCTCCGTTTTTGTTACAGGATGTGTGTCCGGTGCCAAAAAGGCTTGGATCGTAGGGCAGTCATATGTTTTTTGGGTGGGCAAATATATGTCTGATGTGTCCTGGGGGTGTCCAATGGGGTGTAAGGTTGACTGTTGGGTTTCAGAGCCATGAAGTGGGATATTTTTTATTGGCTTTTCTTGAAGGCAGCATTGTTCTATGGCCCTCCTAATTGTTTAATCATTCATTTGGGCGGTAATGATTTTGGCCATAGGACATCTTGCTNACTTGAGCTGGATATTAAGGGGGATTTGTTCCGCATTTTACAAGATATTTCCCGAAATAAGGATTTGTTGGTCTGCTATTATTCTGCGTCTGGTCTGGAGGGGGTAGGTAGTAGGTTCAATTAAATAGATTGATAGTGTGCGCAAGGACCTTAATCGTTCACTTGCTGCTTTTGTTCTGCATCTAGGGGGTCAGTCTATTGCACATCTACAATTGTGTTATACCCATTCTGATCTGTATCGGACCAATGGTGTACATCTTTTGGCTGAGGGTCAATTTTTCTTTGTCCCAAACTTATTGGAGGTTCTGTAGTTCATAGGTGGTGGGCGCACTTGAGGATACCTCGCTGTGGCAGGGTAAGTGGGGTCTGTCAATGGTTATTTGGGAGGCGCTACAATAATTGCAGGGGGAAATATCTGTGTTCAGAGGTGCACCCTTATAATGTATACATCAGATCTCCTGACTCATNGTGGAACATAGACTGCCTTCTCCCATTGAGGGAATTTTGCGCAAATAGAAGGGTGAGTCGGGGAAACTGGGAGGGTGGGTTAGGGTGGGAAGTGCCAATTGTTACAACCAAGGTTGTCTTTAAGTTCATTATTGACACCCCTCACCTTCCAGGGCCACCTATTACCTTATACTTCAATTTCAATTTTTCTAGTCATTATCAAATTAATAATTGGTCCTCTAATCTTATTAATAAACCTATGTCCCCTTTTGTAATACCAATTAAAGTTGTCCAAGTCTTTATTTCTTAGTTGGTTCAGTTGGTTAAATGAGTGTTTGAATCAATCTTGCTCGATTATGAAAGCTACTGTTAAAAGACCTTATTATACAAAAGATTTTAAATACAAAAATACATTCTATGCACTGAAAAGGAAACAGGTAATAGTGTTGTGGGAGTGACACAACACTATTATATGTTTCCTTTTCTGTATACCATTGTCTGAGGGGATAGTGAACCCCACTGTATAGTGTTTTTGAGGTGAGCAATTGGTGTATAATCCAGTGCACAAAATTATTCTCTTACCTTTTTGTTGTACATTCTGTGCACTCTATTGGCATGATTCAAACCTGAACATTAAGTTGAGTTAATGGTAAAAAATGGGTTTAATTTAAACATATTTTCTTCATTTTGTAAAATCTGTTTCAAGATTGAATTGTACAGTAATAAAAATGGAATCTTATCTCCCTAGTTAAAGGATTGTNTGGATACAGAAGGGAATTTTTATTTATCTATCCATTTTCTCAATAGTCTTTTCAAAATCATCCTTAGCATATGCCTTGTTTATTACATCTTAATTAGAATGTGTTGGTAGGTTAAAATAGCAATAACTGTGTACGTTATAAGCAGCACCATATTTGCCTTCGTGGAAAAAAAATTGTTTAATACTATGTTTAATAGTATGAATTTTATAAGGTTAATCCAGATTTATAGTATTTACTTTAAGTATTTTATTTCATATTTAACACTGACATTGAAAGGTACNGTCATTTTTAACCATTTGAAATATTTCTGTATTATTAAAATATTTATTTGTGATTTTGTGTTTTTATTTTTTTATCTAAATATCCAACTTTTTAATTAAATGTTATTCCCCTGTGGTGGGTGGAGTAATTGTTTCATTTTTGACAGATGTTTTTGGTAGATGGCTTCACTGTTCAGTTGTTTATAATAAATAGTAATAGTAATTAATAAAATATTAATAATGGGAAAACTATAGGATAAATTATGCACATCCACTGGATGTGCTTCAGTTTAGTTGTAAGCGGAGAGGCTACAGCTTCTATAGCCATAGTCTCTGCACTTTTGGCTTTTTTCAATTGTATTTAACATAAAAATCCGGCATAGTAATTGTTTTTTTCCTCTTTTGCTTTGTTTACATTACGAGGTTGTTTTCTAATTGGAGAATTTTTCTGAGCTGATGACAAAAGATCTATCTAGGAGAACTTTTTCTAATTAAACTGACTTTAAAAAAGACAAGGATGCAGAAGGAACACTTTTGAGAGGTTTTAAGTACCTGTTCTAGGGTCTCAGAAAAATTTAACTGGATTGATTTGTTTTGGAGGGCTCACTGGTTCCCAGTATACAGTGTAAACGAAAAATAATTNAATTTATTAATTTTTTTTNATGTGATTGCATAATGGACCTGATGCAACTTTCTCCGCAGCTCTGAATCTGGANTACCTTGTGGCCGCACTCTGCGGCCGTCAGAAACTCAGAATCAGGTCCAATGTCCTTAAATACAGCCAAAATCAAAGTGGCAACTTTCACACTGAATGTATTTGTAGTTTGACAAATCAGTTTCTCTAAAAAGCATTTTTTTAGGAAAATCATTCAAACCAACACTTAAAGCAATGAGCTGCAACTAGATACAATAAAATAACATAATTCAAAGAAACTATAGTGCACTGCTAGACTAAACATTCAATAACAATTAAATAAAAATCACTTAGGACTTAAATACTGTGGTCAATCAAATGCTGATAACAGTTGAATGTCACAATTTATCTTACTTCCTAAACTTACTTCCTAAGCTATAATTATCAAAAACTGAACAGATAATAAGTCTTAATAACTATAAATATGGCAAGTAAAATATATAGAGCTGGTAAGAAAAATGAACATTAAAAATGCAGCTTATACTTACAAGTAAAATTAATTTCTTTTCATCTTGGCTATAAAAAATAATGTATAACAATAAAAATCTTCAATACATCCTATACAAATTAAGAAAAACATATAATTTCATAATTCTCATTAAGACAATTAGTATCTTGATATTAAGAGAAATTCTAATGCGTTTTATGCTGGGATAAATTCTTAAATCTATCACTGCCACTCCTTTTGCCAATTTTGCATAGTCTATCATTTTTATTGTGTTTCCGAAGCATATGCTTGTTCTTAAGAACCCAATATTCTTAAGAACCCAATACCTTTTCTTGATTTGTACATACAGTCATGTTTTCTAAGTCTTTAGTTTCTTTTAGTTTTGCACTCTAATATAAAGAATATATAGGAAAGTTTACTTAGCATAAAATCATGTAAGAAATTAAAGCACCCACAAATGAAGTAATACATTAAAAGTGAAGAATCCTAGATTTATTGAGCAGGAGCTGGTAATCTACCCACAATACTATAAAAAGGTATTTTAATCATCACAGCAGGTGTAGCTCCTTTACCATTACCCTGGTACAGTATAGGAAACCAAATGTCTGCAGAAAATGTTAAACAAATTGCCTAATGTTTGTGTCCTTGAGGAACCCACGTCACTGGTAATCATTTTTACCTACACCAATCTTCCACTAAATGGCTGTGGCAGTGGGGATTTCAGTGGGAAGATAACTACCAGCAGCGGAAAGACTCTCAAAGAATCAATCCAGCTCTGGCGTATGTCCATTTACATTCCTGTATCAGGTAATAAATGTCCATATAACTCTAAAGAAAACAGGTTCATAATAAACTGATTTTGTTAGTGTGACATATGTGTCAACAATTGTAATGGTGCAAAGTAGGGATAATGGATAATACAGAGCTATGCAAAAGCGCAGAGGCTCCGGATGTTGTATGCAGCGTACACTGCAGTCATGTCCTGCTTTTATGAATGAAAAGAAAAGTTTAAAGAATAAATAAATAAATTTATTAAAAAAGAATACACAGACACATTTAATTTATTTAAATATTTTTTTTAATTATTTTTTTTTATCTTTCTTTTTTACACTTAATGAGGCAGGTAATTGTCCATAGGACATTACCTGCCTCTACGGCTCTGTGCTAAGCCTGCACCATGTCTGGGCTAAGCTCTGCTAAAATCAAACAGTATGAATGGATGTGAGAAAAGGGGTGTGGAACGTAATATGCTGGAGTCGCAAGGGCATTTGCGCCCCACTCCGTGCTATGCGCAGATCGGCAAAACATTGCGTCTCCCCCAGCCTGGCTGGCGGAGACACAGGGCTGAATCAGCCCCGGTATGTCTAAGGAATTTTAGTACTTTGCACTACTAATTTACAAAGTTATAATCTAAATTGTTACCTTACAGATTGTTCCAATATATTTTAATTTAAATTATACATTTTATAAAATCATAGTTGTGTTCTTTTTGGTTGCTCCAATTACTAAACAGTTTTTTTGTATTTTGATTTATTTATCTAAATATAATATATTGGCTACATTTATAAAAACCTACATTATTTTTTATTTTATTTCTTACAGTGCACTACTTTCGTTCAATTTGTTTCAAACAGGCTTGGTGCCAAGATGTCCTTCACATTTTGTGCTTTTCTANAAACTATTTTGAGTTTATCTGGTATAATTTTATTAAAATGGGATATGATCTTAAAACACCTTGGCCTATATTTACTAAGCTGTGGGAATGAGAAAGTGGAAATGTTGCCTATAGCAGCCAGTTTCATTTTACAAATTAGAGATTGTCATAATCTGACTGGTTAATATTTGCAACATATCCACTTCCTTTCCCACAGCTTAGTAAACATGGGTCCTTATATTTCTCCAACGATAGTTTTACACAATTATATTGTGTAATAAACAAAACTTAATATATTATAACAGAGGCTGTCTGTTTACATCACGTGTCTTTCTTTTAGCTTCCTCTTACCAGTTTAAGCATTCCACTTTCTGCCTAGGTTAATGAATTTTTAACAGGCTCCACCTTTCTGGTTTACATTGTCAGTAAAATAAAACACCTTCCTGCAGCGTTGGCAGCAGCTGCAGCTTCCATTCGCTAGGGAATGGTGGTTGCTGGACAGGAGTGTAACCTTTAAGAAATTTAAGATCTGTTATCTGTAATAGGTTCCAGACAAGGCGGAAATACCAGCGGTGCTGCTGGTACAGAGCACCAGGGTCCATGCAGACATCAAAGTATTTGCCCCTAAAAAAAATAAAACTAAACCCCCCCTCAAAAAAAACCAAAGTTAACAAACAAACGCTGTGTCTACTAGAAAGCGCAGAGAGCACAGCAACAACAATCAATAGGACCAGCAAGAAGAAAAATGACATCCTAGTTCCACCTCTGGTTCCAGACATGATGCAGTCCCATTAGATCAAGCACCCTAGGCTGCAGTCTAATCAGTCTGTTGCTTGGTCAAGCCAAGTCTTCTTAATGTTCTGCATAGAATGGTACCATAAATTAGTTTGATGCTGCTGAATTGCTAGNATGGAATACTATTTGTAATAGTAGTTCACAGCTGCCTCCTCAGCAACCAAAGCTGCTCATACATTCAAACGCAACTCCATGTATAGAAACAAACTTTACACTTACATCATCGTGCTATTTATTAAAAACTTGAAGAATGAGGTGCAGAAGGGTACCCGGCAGGGTTGCCCTTTATCGCCGTTGCTTTTCGCACTTGCGCTCGAGCCCCTGGCGTGTGCTCTTCGCCAAGCCGCTCACTTTCACGGTATCTTGGTTCCAGGTTCTGAACTTCGCCTGGCGCTATTCGCGGATGACATGCTTTTGATGGTCTCCCGTCC
>JABWIB010013238.1:0-14319 GCA_016617825.1 Platyplectrum ornatum
TCCACTGCAATGAGCTGAGCATATATATATCCACTGCAATGAGCTGAGTGTAGATATCCACTGCAATGAGCTGAGCGTAGATATCCACTGCAATGAGCTGAGTGTAGATATCCACTGCAATGAGCTGAGCGTAGATATCCACTGCAATGAGCTGAGCGTAGATATCCACTGCAATGAGCTGAGCGTAGATATCCACTGCAATGAGCTGAGCGTAGATAGCCACTGCAATGAGCTGAGCGTAGATATCCACTGCAATGAGATGCTGTCAGGGGATTGGATTTAGGAGATAAATGAAAGAACTGGACCACAAAATGGCATGTGAGCTTCTGTCTTTGGAGTGGGTGTAATACTATTTATATTGACATTAATTGTGATGTGAAAGATGAGGTGGGTAAAAAGGAAATATTAGATGCTGTGATCTGGATGTATTAACGTTTAAGAGTCAATTTGTCATCTCTAATGTGACCTGACATAAGTAATTGGCGACTAGGGAGAGAGAGAAAGGCAACTGGTTTATACGTTCTGTCCACTGGTGTCAGATGAATTATTTGTTATATTTGATTGAAGGAAAAGTGTAGACTAAAAGTGTCTGTTAACATGATTAGAGTACACTACAGACCAGTGGTCGACGTGGAAATTTTGAAGTGGCGGTATGGACATTTAGAAGTGGGGGTATGGGAACACTGAATGTAATAGAAGTCAATGGGGATTTGTAGTATTTCAGTTACATCAGTTGGAGAAGTGCCGGTATGGCATGCCCGTATACCCCCCACTTCCAGCCCTGACTACAGATACAACAACAGTATATAGAGATTTTTCTGGCATTTTAAATAAACCTCTCATGGTTGATGTGTATGGAATTGGGTTGAATTTAGAGTTACATACGATGGGTTAAAGCTTGAAATTATTTGATGTTAAGCTTAGCAAAGTGAAGCAGTAAAATGGAAAGAAATAAAGGATCACCGCGCTCTAACCAAACCACAAGTAGCCTCAGCACTATGCCCAGTGACAGGACAGGACAGGAATAAACCCATCCTGACATGGCTCTACCTGCAACAGACACGGTCTTTACTCCACTGAACCCCCACCCGACACGGCTTCGCCATGACCTAAGCACTGCTAACTTGCTACTGCTTTCCGCTACACCAAACCAACAACTAAGAATATTTCCAAACACCTAGCCCGGGGGGTTTAATGACCACCCCTCACCCCTCGAGCCACCCCTCACTCCTAAAATCATAATATTCTAAGTAAACATTACTAGTTTTAAATTGTCTCATTTGCAGCTAATATATTGTCAGAGCTCTCTCCACTGCATGCTATCCAAAGGCTCACACATTGGAACATCTGGATTTTGACTCACAATGTAGGTACTCAAAGGAGTCAAGGTCAATGGGATGTGGTTCACCGCTTTGAACAGCTCTATCTCCAAACATGATACTCCAAATAGAGACCGACTCTAAACAGAGAATACAACAACATCAGACATCCTGCAAAGTGCGTCCCCGGCCTCCGGACCATATCTATGTGGAATTTGTATGTTCCTCCGGTGTCTGTGTGAGTTTCTTCTGGGTGCTCTGGTTTCCTCCAACACCTCAAAAAACATGCTGGTATGTTGGCAGTTGACTAAATTGTACCCTGCGGGCAGGGCCCCTTCCCCGTCAGTTTGGTCTGATATAAATTGTAAAGCACTATGTACTGTAATATGATGGTAATAAATATTCACCAATCCTAATCATTTGCTCTGAGACCCAAATGAATCCAACTTTTTTGCCCGAACATGTTCTCCATGTAACTTTTTGATGCCCTTCCCCCCACACATATGGAATTTTTGACGGTTATATGTTACAAACTGTAACTTTGTCCTATGCAGAAGGGCATTGTATGGAATGACTTACCTATGACAACCCTCCAGTCCAATCCATATTGTAAAATTGAAAGACTTGACTGCCCACCAAGCCATATCACACCAGTGCCAGTGCCAGTTCTGGTCATGCATACAGTAGTAGGTGTATCTTTAGATCTTTAGTAAGGCTGGATCCAGCCCCTTATCTTTCTATGGAATCAGCTTTCGCTATCAATTGTGGTATTTGGGAAAGCTGCGGTTAAACGTGCAGAGATGGGCTTAGTCCATGATTAGTTTATTTTGTGGGTAGTCATTACCACAAGCTTTTTAGCAGCCCAGTCAATTTTCTAACTGGAGCCGAATTCCTTTTTCTTCTGCATTTGGTCATAAATAAACTACTGTGTGGTACATAGAGATCTGGGGACATGACTGTTTTACTATAATGGAGCAATTGCATCCATTTATAACAGTTGAGTACCGGCACTTTAATCCAAAAAGAGCATTTCGCTTAGCCACTCGAAGATGGACAAGCTCTGAATCGCCATTCATGCTACCCTTCTCGTCGATACACAGCAATCTTATTCTCTGCAGTCTCTGGCTTAGTCTTCTGTTCATGCCATATTTCATGGTAGTGCTTTCATAAACTGCAGGAGATAGAAAATAGAGGGAAAGAAAAGCCACCTTCCCAATACCAAGAAGCTCAAGCGTCTACTTAGCCTGTGGTCTATAGTGAGCCTGTTTCCAAAGGCCCTTTACTACACTATTAAACATGAATTTTGACATTGTTCTGCTGAGTTTAACCCAGAGTTCCCCTGAGGATCCGCTCCTGCACCGCTCTGTTCCCAACAGGTCCCCCAAAAATATCATTCAACACAGGTAAGACTATACTGCTAGGGGATAGAGCATAGAAGGGGAGGGTTAGGGTTAGGTAACAGAGGGGATAGGTAAGGGTTAGACAGGGGATGGGGTGTAGCAGTGGGTAGTTAGGGTTAGGCTGTGGAAATGATGGTTAGGCTGTGTGAAGAGAAGGGAGGATTATGGTTATGGTAAAAGAAGAGGAGGGTTAGGGTGAGAATTAGGCCATACCTCCCAACTGTCCCACTTTTGGGGGACTGTTCCGCTGTCCCTCCCGACTACAAGTTTGCCCTGCTAAGGGGACAAACTTTGTTTTTTTTTTTTTTAATTTACAGCTACGCGCGGCACAGACCTAGCACCGCGCCCACTGCAGTTGAATGGCGTGCGCTGTGATGTCATCACGTCACATACCAAGTCCTCCCTCAGTGTCTCGTTGGGTCCCCGGTGCTGGCTGTTGTTCCACTTTCTCCCTCGGCTCGCGCCATCTTGTTGTCTCGCCTTACGTCCTCCTGCTTCTCGTATTCTGGTGTATGCAGCAGCTGGCCGTGTATGAGTTAAATGACCCTTTTGAACGGGTCACAAAGTGTTCTGACCAAATACAAAAGAAAAAGCAAAAGATCACAGGATCAAATCCAGGTGGTTGCAGATCCGCACCATTATCAGAGATGGGAGCACTTGGAGTGATGAGCGCTGTTTATAAATAACTTCAGTTCACTATTGTACTCCAGGGTTGACGGAGAGACACCTGCAGAGGAATTCATAGCTTCTTTATTCAGCGATTTATTCAGTGTCTGGGAACATTCTTTCTTATTCCCGTAGCTTTGCGATATAGTGGACGCTACCGGCCCTGTCGGAATTGCACTGTTGTGAAAACACGACACAAACCCAGAACTACTGGGGCCCACTAGTTGAATCTTCAACTCCCTTCTCTCCTATGATCATGTGACCACTTTTTGGGTTTGTGAATCATGTGACTGCCGCTCCCAATATAAAGTCCTTGTGTTCACCGGTGGGCTCTTATTTGTTCCGTAAGGTTACGGTCCCCTTAGAATTACTCTGGCCTTCCTGCTCAGTATATAGATATCATATTCCTGTACCTGCCCAGGTCAGATGCCGGAGCAGTTCAGGGGTTGCGATGTGTCACTTACCTGCACCCTGAAAACCAAGAGCTCTGGCAAATACTAAGTCTGATGTGTACTCTTCTGTATTCCACTAACTGTGTAGTGTTATGATTCTAGTGGGACAACATTTACTCCGATGTCCCATCCACCTCTACTTTATAGAAGACTAAACTATTTTTCATTTTTTTTACATTTTGCCCTAAATGGAATGAAAATCGGTGGTAAATGGTGAAGCTTATTGTACTCACTTTTGTTGGCCATAGTGTTATGAGACTTATGGTATGATCTTACAGTATGAACTAGCACAGGGGTTCTTAAGTCATTGTATGCATACCGATGTTAGATGGTACACGGGTGGGCTGGCACGGGTGCCAGAGTGCCAGATGGCATCCAGGACCGCCGTACATGCCGATCTACTGAACTCCATGTGTGGCTATTAAAAACTTAATATAGCCCAAAATATTGGCAGTTCGGGGCAGCCGCACATGCCGATCTATGTGCAGCCTTTAGAAACAAAAGTAGCCTGCCTTACATTGGTGGTTCAGCAGGGCTGCATCGGCTGGCGGGTTCTCATGTGTCAGGCAGCCAGGAGTGTTATCAAAGCGCTCGTTCCCTGAATGGCTGACATCACTCCTGGCTTCCGGGTCTCGTGGACACACGAGGACCCGCCAGCCGATACAGCCCTGCTGAAGTATATCTGGATACTTCTTTAAAAGTCTCCAGTTATCAGTTCATTAACTCACTTTGCCACTTTGGACAGAAAACCTCTGTCAATGAGCAATGATACATGACGTCTTCCAATCCGCACTCTATTAATGTCTTCCTAAAGGATGCTAATGCACTGATGGCAACACACTGGTAACTATAGACTGAATTCAGACTTTGCCGCAGCAGCTGTGGATATTTTTACGGATACCCGCTGATAAGACAATGTCAACCGACAATGGGGATTTGTGTCCAGGCTGTTACCAAGCAGCAGAGACGTGATGTATTCCCTGGTTTTCCTCTGGATTGTCTTCTTCGGATAGGCCTTGGCGGTTTAGTCAGCAAAAAGGCTTTCTCCTATTGCCAATGGAGGCTTAATTCGAGCTGACTTCTGATTGACCTCTCTTTTCATTATATACCCAGCAGGTTGAACTCCTCGCTGTGGGTTATAGCGTGGTGTCCTGCTCATTGCTTCTGTGTGTTACTTTTCTTGTTTCTTGGGTGGTCTTTTCCTGCGTTGTCCATGTTCCTGGTTTATGGTTGCCCTTACCTTCCTTGTGTAGTCTGTATCTTTGTGCTCCAGGATACCTAGTCCAGACATCTCCTCTTGTTGGAACACTCCTTGCTCTCTGTCTTTCCTATCCTTGGTTAAGGTGGTTGTTCCTTGATCGCTTGTGTGACGTCTTTATTACTTCCTGCTTCCTGGTCTTTCTTTGGTGTCTTTACTGGATTGTTCCTTCTGGTCAACTGGTTCCTGGGAACACTGTAAGTGTTTTTGGTTGGGCATCCTGATCAGCTTGCTTCCTAGAAATAGCAGTAGTGGGTCCTTGGCTCCTAGAATGATCTCGTTGTAGGTTGGTGTCTGTCTTTTGGGGTAGCTATCTTCCAGCTGTTCAGTGGTATCATTATTGACCAGTGTATTTTTTTGCCCTGTAAGTCCAATGTGCCCACTGTCTCTTTTTGGGTTTTGCTATATGTTTATGTCGGGTCCCGTGACCTGTTACAAGATCCGTGATTAGACTCTACTACCAATCACCCATGCATGACACAGTTCTTCACAAAAAGGACATTTTCAAATCGCTATATTAGGAAAACACCTATTGTGTGACTGGGCATGCTCCACATCTATATTTCTGATTTCAGAGTTTTATACTGAAAAAATTTCTGACAGAAAAGTAGGATGTGGACGACTTGTGTGCTAAATGAGATTGTGGAGGTATGAAATAGAGTGAGTGCCCTATGAACCATTCATATTTCCAGTAGGATGGTGTATAATTCTTAAGATAGACAAGTTCTGTTGGAAAACCCCTAATGTAGACCTTAACCGCAAGGAAGTCTATAGAATTGTAAGTCTAACTTCTGTAATATCTGAACTCTGCATATTGTTAGACAAAGGGGTATATTTACTAAGCAGCGAGATTGCAGTGAGATTAGAAAGTGGGGATGTTGCCCATAGCGACCAATCAGATTCAAGCTCTCAGTTTCATTTTACACACTGGAGAATGTGAACTCGAATCTGATTGGTTGCTATGGGCAACATCGCCACTCTTCAATCTCACAGCTTAGTAAATATACCCCAAAGGGTGCTACACACAGCTATGTTATACAATGCATTCTCCTAACACCAGAGGATATCAGAAATGAAGGAAGACGTATTGCCTCCCTCATGATGGAACTCATCTCACGTACCACGGTCTATTGAAGTGCCTGCCTCAATTTATGACAGACACCCACTCCAGATATTGATTAATAGTTTGACATGACTATAAATTCAGAGGAGGAAGTAAACAACAAACCACAAATTACAAAGGAGCATTACAGTATGGATTATCAATTCAATGGAAGACGGGGTTTGGAATATATTTATTTTTTATTGAGGTGGCTTTGATGACAATCAAACATTACAAATCCTAATCAATGATCACCATCCACTGAGACTACCTGCAATGTGTCTTAAATGAAAGGGTGAATATAACTAAGTAGAAACACCAATACTAATAGATTCACATAGACGTTTCTTACACTAACCTTAAGAATTTTTATTTGTTCTTACTTTCCACATTATTCATTGTTTATGTATTTTATTCAATATTTTACTTTTGTGACCAAATAGCTCTGTATGAGTATTGATTTGTCATTGTGTTCTTATTTGCCATGAATAAAGATGATAGACCCCACCAGGTTCAAATACATTATAAAATAGAGCTTGGGACAAACTTCATGCAAAACCGCAAACACCTCAACAAAAGATGATCCACATTACTGGTTTAAGTGGAAATGTAATGCTATGGACATAGAAAGTAATGGTATGGACACTTAAGAGTGGCAGTGTGTTATAAAGTGTACTGGTCACAAAAGATTGCTGATATTTCAATAAATGAAATCTTACATTCATACCTTCAAGGTGTCCTGATTTACAGCCCCGGTTTGGGGTGATTGTCCTTCTGTCCTATTTGCCCTGTACTTGGTTATAAGGGGACAACAAAAATGTTTTGCAAACGGGGCTTGAACAGATCTGGAGGTGGGCTAATTTGGCTATGAAAATGTTGGGATGTAAGTACAGGGCCAGGTTAATAATGGGGTGGATTGGACTATATCCCTAGGCCTCCATTTGAAAATAGACCCAAACATACAGCCAATCATTAGGTCTCCCATTGAAATGCATGAGGATCAATGTAAGACATCCGCCCTCCTGCACAACAGTGCCATGTACTAAGTGTGATAAAGGAGGGTAGAATTTGAAGCGTAATGAGGGTATATAATTTACCACCTCACACTACACTGGTCATACCCACTGCCATGGGCCCTCAGAAATATTCAGCCCCAGGTCCATGTGGTCTTCAATCCGGCCCTGTGTAAGTACTGTATGGTATCATCACCGAGATAGCACTCTAAGAAACTGCTATGAATATATCAGGAAAATCATTATTAAAATCATTTAAATTTGTAGATCAATACAACTAAAAATTTTTTTAGAAAACTTCACCAAGTCTTAGCAATGGCCTTAAATATTGCCTATACCATGACATGTCTGACATTGCTTATACCATACATCATCTGATGTATGAACTATATAAAAACTTGAAGTTGTCTTCTTGTTCTATGTAATTTTAACAACTCTGAACGTCAGTTATACTGCAGAGGGAATGGAAGGGTATTGAAGCTTTTATAATAGTTCATTATCTGCTATTTCCATACTGCCATATGCAAGGGTTCTTAATCAGTTTAATTGACACGTGTATGGAAAAGTTTGAATCATTTTGAATTGATATTGTGATTTTGGACATGTGCAGTGCATAGTATGGTCCTTGAAGGATCCACAGTGGTGAAAAGTGCATTGGTTCTCCAATTCCGAGACTTTGCTGGTGTATTCTATATGGTTTTCGTAACAGTGGCACAGTACCTGTAATTGTCTGCTTTAATAGTTGTCAAAGATGCTGCTCCTGCAGTAAGTTTGGGTACCCTTGCTCCCTTATGGGAGAAATAAAAAATAACAGCAAGTTCATAGCGCTACAAAGGATGGCCCATAAGTCCTGCCCATCCTTGGAAGTAATGTCCAAAATTCAGGAGTCTCCAGGAAATTCTGGGAGAGTCGACAATCATGAGTAAGCTGACTTAAAGGGGCCGATTCAATGTGCCGTGAAGACGGTAAAAAGCTGGTCGTGCACTTTTTCCCATGTATTACGGCACAGGAAATCACGTCTTTTTATGAGCGGCTCTATGAGCAGCAAGCTAAAGAGGCGCAAGTTTTCTCCATTGAGCTGGGAAAGCCTTTGCGCAAATCCCATTGAATCGGCCCAAAAGTGTTTCACAATAAGTCTGACACTGTGTAAATAGCACAGCCAAGCCTGCAGCATCTACTCCTGCAAAAGTAATACTGATACTGCAATTGGGCCATATTAACCATGGCCTATTAACCAGGTCTCTCATTCAACAGGGTCCTTGTGTTGCTGCTTTTGGTTCCTACATTTATTCTATGGAGTTTTTGGGAACTTCTGTCTTGTGCCATTCTGTAAAATCATCATCGGTCTTCAGAAGGGCCGGACTGGCCACCTGGCACTTCTGGCAAATGCCAGATGGGCCACTGGAGTGACGACCAAGTGCTGCTGGAGAGCTGTAGCCATCCATCAATCAGTGTGCTGACAGCCATTCACTGACTGGCTTCCAGCTAGGAAAATGAGCAGGATGACTATCAATATAAAAGGAGGTAGGAGTGCTTCTCATTTAGACTTCAATATATAACAATTTATTTAATATTGAAGTCTAAATGAGAAGCGCTCCTACCTCCTTTTATATTGTTTTCCTTTTTGGGGATTGAAGGTCACCCCCCTAACGAGCAGCTGACATTAGACTTCAAGAAGTGGGAGAAAAAATTAGATACCACTATAACACAAGCGCTCAAATACTAAATCTTTTATAGTTTATTCAGGATGACTATCAGCAGTCTGATTGGTGGATAGCTCTAGGTGGGCCTGTGTGCATTAAATGGCAGTGCTGCTTTTCAGTCCCAGCCCGGCCCTGGTCTTCAGGCCCTCTTTTGTTTGTTAGACTTGTTAGACTTGAACACCATCCAACCCAACCCAACCCACCATTGTGGTTTGGTTCCACAGAGTATTTCCTTTGTTTGATGGTGAAAGAAAGCAAATTTTATTGGTTAAGATGTATTTATACATAAGTTAAGACGGTGAAGTAAACGCCTCAGCCATGGAAAGGTTCTATTTTTTAATTAAATATTTATTCCCAAAAATATTGTGCAGAACTTGATGAACCTACTGGAGAATACTCTCCTCTAAACAAAATTAATTAGAAAATAAAAAATGTATATATATATATATATATATATATATATATATATATATATATATAATAATCGTCACCTCAATGTCATATGTATACTTCCATACAGCACGTAGTCTCTCATCATATCTCCAAGATATGATTTATGTGTTTCTTTCTGTAGCTGTAATAAGTACAATGGATTAAACTGATGAAACCAATTCCCAGCGGGTGAAGAAGCCGGGATTGTGATATCTGTTAAATCTGAATCCTGAAAGGCGCCTGAGGGAAAGGTTTCCTTCCAAGCCTGAAACAATGGTAATTACACAACAGACAGATGTCACCATCCTGACCCATTCGTGGTGTCCTGATACGCTTGCTGCAAAATAATTATTCTGTGTTGAAAATAAATGCACGGACCCAGTCAGGTGAGCTTTATTGTTCAGATCCGTAGACGATAGATGCGCGAATGTATCCATGCTTAGTTCCTTACACTAAGCAATGTGATGATGTGATGATGTGCTCAATGAAATATTAGTCTACTAGGATTAGTTGAAATAGTCAAAGAGCGCAGATTCGCGGCCAAATCAGATCACAGCGCAACTCAAGTGATCCAGGCTGAGGGGCGTGTTGTGCAAGGTCTATTTCAAACTCAGCTGAAGTATTGTACATGTATTATATCATTTCTACATACAGTAATGAACATCAGGTTTATACTTTTATTAAATATGAAAAATATTAGGCATATATACTGCCATAGTCCTACCATTCATCCTCGAGCGGATTGGCACTCGGCCGATCGAAATCAAGGTCTTGACCGCTCCCATTTCTCCAGTTTGAGAAATTTAGGTATGGATCGGATGTCTGGATATGGCACAATAACTATGTTAGTGCTGATTACTGAAGGAACCCAGGTTTTCACAATTTGATGCCAATGCGGAAGTCAGCAGTGAGTCTTGGCTACAGAAACCATGTATGGTAACATAAAGTTATTGCCAAGATATGGCAGATAAAAGCCACATCTTGTCTTGTCTATTTAAAACAATACTGACCTTAGTTTTACATTTATTTTGCAATTAGCATATATATATATATATATATATATATATATATATATATATATATATATATATATACAATATCTGCTTACTCCGCTACATTGAGAGGGGGTTCGGGCTACTGGTTGTTCAACGAGGGAATGTGCCCTCAAGTCAATCTGAAAAGAGGAGGTACTACTCTTAACCTGGATATTATTTAAAGGTTAAAGTGTACATCACAGAGCACACTCTATACACCAGTGATACTACAGGGTTGCTGGATCTCCCAGAATTCCAGAGAGACTCCCGGAAATTGGAACCACAAATCCTAGGAGACCAGGCAAACCTTATATTTTTTTTAAACTAGCCTCATTGTAATAAAAGCATGGCTAGTGTTCCTCCCTTTGCAATTTTATGACGTCAGAAAAGAGGCGGCGTGACTTGATGATGTTTGACTGTCAAGTCGCTATGCAAATTGTGTAACACTAAGTGTACCTTTAGATTGCACCCAGTAGCATTGAAAATCTGGATTTGGTTTCACATTGTTATCTTATGTATTTGTCTGATCACTTCTCAGTCATTGTATTTGCTATAACTTCTCACAATAATAACCGTTGTTGCTCCACATAACATTCAGACACTATATTTGACTTTCTATTCTATTATACATGTTCTATCTCTATACAAGACTGCACAATAGCACAACACCTGCTGAATGGATTCCTGCTTTTGATGGTATAAACCTGCAGAGTTGCCTGGGACTTTTGTCACTCTGTTGCCATGGTAAATTGACGGAAACGGGTCCTGGGGTCCCCCGGGACCGTCTGCAGCTTCCAGCATGCCTGTCCTTTACAAACCAAATGACTTACATACAGAGCAGTTATGACAGCCCTGAAGGCCCCTGATGGCTAATTGTCCGACCTCAATCCATTGTCGCTGAGTTCACCCATAATCTATCATGTTACTGGATAAAAAATGATCACGACAGCTTTGCAGAATAATGTACAACCCAGACAGACACAGCCAGAGGTGTTCTGGGAAGTGTGCGGCATCAGAGACGGTGGAGAGGGGGCAGCTCTGAAGAAGTCTGGGAAAGAGATAGAAATTGGTTTGGCAGAAAATGATGACGACCTGACCAAAATGTGTTAAGCATTATTTACTGTGCAAACTGTGTATGGGAGGTCCACTAACACCTTCATCTTTACAAAAATACGACACCATTCCAGGGACGAACGCAGGATACCAGGATTCCAAATACCAAAGACCACATATAATACAGCAACATTAAAGGGGGTTTCTGGGCAACCAGAATGCCTATGCATTCTAAACTCATCGTGTCATCGTGCAATGGCTATTTGAACTGAACTAGCATCAAGGAGATCACCTACTCGTTGGGGAGATTGCCCAACACTTCAGAGAGTCAGGGAGAACACTCTTTAGGGAGTGCAGTTAGTAGTGCAGTTTAGTAAATATACTCCCTGGTGTTCAACCAACCCTCATGTTCCTCCCTTGTTTGTTTTAGGATATCCGAGGGTTAAATAAACCCAAAGAATGGTAAACTCTTGGTTGGGAGGTCAGTCACAGTTCACGGGGAAAGCCAAATTCATTTTGTCTAAACGTTTCGGGAAAAGGGGACCAATCTATCTATCTGGATGGAAGGTCCCCCCTCGGGGTGATGGTCCTCCTCTTCATCACTAGCTTACCATGGTACCATTGGTAAGGTATTTATTTATAAATACATGAATTCATTACCCCTAACCAGGTCCACTGGCCAGGTAGATAACAGGCCCTAGGTGACCCTAGATTTTGTTTGCGTGGTGGGCCCAGGTCTAGGTCCAGTTGATTAGGCTGCTGTGACATACATTTTCTTACCAGGGCTGGTTTACATGTGCTTTGGAAAATGGGGTGGATAAACACCCCTTCTTGGATTTATTACCATGGTTTATGCCCAAATGCTATGTAACATTTGAGAACTTGATTGATTTGGAAACTCTGGTCTTCGATTCAACCTAAGGGCCTGCATTTACTAAACGGTGGGATGTTGCCCATTGCAACCCATCAGAGGCTCTCAGTTATATTGTACACACCTGAGAATGTGAGCTCAAGTCTGGATGGTTGCTATGGGCAACATCCCACTTTTCCAATCCCACAGTTTAGTAAGTTTATGCCCAGGAGTTCCAGTAATTATAGTTATAAAATTATATTACAAATATAACTCTTGGTATCCATATAATAATGAGAGAGAATAGTAAACTTTTGGAATGGCAATAAAGGAGACATAAATCCCAGTTTAAAAACTCCATAATTCCAGACGATGGGATTTTTTTCTCAGCTAAAGAAATGAAATAGTTTTTGGTTCATCATTTCACACTGGAAGTGGAAATTAGCATCGTGCATTATTTATAGTCTATGAATAGAACAGGAATGACGATAGTATGTGTTGTGGATGGGAAAGGACAGGGAACATTTAGCACCAATGTGTGAAATTCTGTGGCTAAGTTTAGTATGAGGTTAATATTTTATTGAGCCTTTGGTGATGGTGATAATCTCTCTGCAATTAAAGCCTCTTCGCTGGTTTCTTTCAAGAACAGTCATTACCATTTTGCATGGTCACAGTGTGTTACAGGTGTTAAATGCTAAGGGGGCCTGGAGGACATGTGGAACATCTACCGATACAGCGACAATATCAGATTCACCAGCGATAATATTGTAAATGGGTGTCTGAAAGGCATTGAATAAATAGAACAACAATAATAATAATTATAATATATGATTATAGAGATAGATAGATAGATAGATAGATAGATAGATAGATAGATAGATAGATAGATAGACAGACAGACAGACAGACAGACAGACAGATAGATAGATAGATAGATAGATAGATATGAAATAGATAGAAAGATAGATAGATAGATAGATAGATAGATAGATAGATAGTTGATATGAAATAGGTAGATATGAAATAGGTAGATAGATAGATAGATAGATAGATAGATAGATAGATAGATAGATAGATAGATAGATAGATAGATAGATCTGTTATCCACTGATAAAATATAGTGAAATACGTTATATGTTATTCATAATAAAGCATCTCTATGTTGGATTTCATGGTATGAAATGTTGTTATCACGGTGGATGATGTTGTGAGAGAGACCTGGGAATTAATAAGGCAGAGTAAATAAACCTCCGCTGCCACATGGGCACTCTGCTGCAGACCATAATACATAAACATGTTTGTTAATTTGATTTAAATGGCATGGCTGGGATCTGACTCTGAAAACAAAGCTGTCGGTGGCAGCTGTGTCCTGGAGGAGATAAACGCGAGGCTGGAAAATTCTCAGCACAGGCTGAGAATGAGGCAGGAAAGGGGTTAAACAGTGCTCTTTACGCATGGTATCAAGATATCATTCTCTGTATTTACACGACAGGTAATATTTAATGTCATTTAATAAGTCTGCAGCCTGTATAATGTCGGCTGATAGCCATTGTATCATACATGTGTGAAACCCTTAGCAGTACAATGAATAACAATATTTTTACAGATTTTTCCGATCATTTCTAAGTACTTTTCCAGATACTTTTCCAGATACATTTCAGGCTTGCCGACTCTCCCGGAATATCCTAGAGACTCCCGGATTTCTGGCATTTCTCCCAGTATTCTGTGAGAGGCGGCAAATTTCCTGGGACCTGGGCTGAAGGCTGTGATTCAATGTAAATCACTGCCTTCAGCCCTGATCATTACAAAGGGGGCGGGGCTTGATGACATCAAATCCAGCGCACCCATAGTAAAAGTATGAAATGACCATTTAGGGGGTGCAGTTTTGAGTGTGATTTGTATAAATGATGCCCCAAGTCCCACCCCTCATGCGACAGGGATTTGGAAAGGGAGAGACCGAAAGTTGTCAATCCTGATATATATTGTATCTGCATCAGGTCAAAGTGGAAATTTAGAAGTGATGGTATGGACATTTAG
>JABWIB010013241.1:0-11022 GCA_016617825.1 Platyplectrum ornatum
GTAGAGCTGGGGGGGTTTGGTGGGGCATGGCAGGGCTTATTTGTCTTGTTATGCTGGGAGGTATGCTTGAAGTGAAGGTGTGTTATACTTTCACTTACTCATCTGTTTTCATTGGAAAACTCTAAATCTCTATTTACATCTCTTATGTTCTGTTTCCACACTAACGCCTCAAACACTGCAGCATTTCCATGTTTTTTTATTGTTTACATTTTTATTTTCACTAAACTGTACATGTAATTATGGGCCAGATTCAAATCTTTAGGCACTAATGACTTAAGCTGGCCATACACTAAAAGATAAATTGTTCCAATCGAAAGATTTTTCAAGAGTGGGCAAATCCATAGTGAATTGCAGGGGAGGTAAAATGAATGTCAGTGTGTGCATGCAGGGAGAATACTTTATTTCTGCATTTTGCACACAGATACTGACCACTGTTATTAGACAGGGACTGGAAACATTATCTCTCACATGTAATACTGATTGCAACTAATTCAATTTACCTCCCCTGCAATTCAACATGGTTTTGCCCACTCTTGAGAAACAATTTATCTTATAGTGTATGGCCAGCTTTACTCAAGAGTGGGCAAAACCATGNTGAATTGCAGGGGAGGTAAATTNNATTAGTTGCAATCAGTATTACAGGTGAGAGATGATGTTTCCAGCTCAAGTCTAATAACAGTGTAACAGTAACGCTGGTCAGTATCTGTGTCGAAAATGCAGAAATGAAGTATTCTCCCTGCATGCAAACACTAACCTGTTACCTCCCTTGCAATTCAACTTTTGAGCAATTTATTTGTGTCTAAATATTTGAATCTGGTCCTTTGTCCACCCACCAAGAAGTCGTGTGGATCCTGCACCGATCGACAGAGGTGTTTGAACAATCACAAGTGTTTGAAACATGTGATTGTCGGTAGGACACATAGAATAACTGACAGATCCAGTGATCAGACAAAATATCTTTTTACATTTAACTGCATTTTTATTCCTCTGGACACTAGAGATATACATTATATTAATAATTAATGAAATAATTAATTAATTAATTGAGCCATAAACGCCCTCCTGGCATGTAAGTCTATACAAATGACTTTTTCATGTCCACCCTTTTTACTTGTTAAAGATGTTAAATAAAAATATGTCATTCTTTTTCTCTTAGCCCCTTAGTTCTTCCTGGCTACTAATAATGTAAATAAAATATTATTTATGTCATTTTAGTATCAGGACATGAATTAGTATAGTTTCCCAGCCTAGAGAACTCTAAGCACAATAGGGTAAGTAGCTGTATATTAGACATATATTTTGCTTTCCTGTAGATGTGTAAGCAGCACGGTGTAATATTCCTATCTTCAAAACAGCTGATGACAAATGTATTTACAGCAAGGCGAATTAAGTTTTTTCTTCCTGATTAGTTAATACGCATAAAAAAACATGATAGACTGCTTATTATAATTGGTTCGAAAATTTACTTACATGTAATGATACCGTCTCAGGTTGCATCTCGCTGTCTCAGAAATGACAGATGAAATATGAAGTAATTACAGATAAGGAAACGAGAGAAGGATGCTCACGGTAGAAAGGCTGAGCTTGCAGCGAGATAGCAGGAAGAAGGGGGAAATAAGAATGTGTGATTGATTTAAATGTTTGATGACCAAAAAGAAAATACAAATTGCAGGGTATTTAGAGTTCACCGGTGAGGTCAGTAAATAAAGACGAGAATAAAACAAAAATCATAGCCGACAGTTTAATAATGACAATAAAAGCCTACAGATGAAGTCAGAATTCTAAATATGTCAACATTAGTCATGGTTTACTTATGAAACATAAAGAAGAATGTTTAACCTGTTACATATCGACCCTGATGAAGATTATGGTTGGGGTTTAAATTGATATTTCTAAGTATTTTTTTATTATTTTTATTTTGAAATAACTTGTGCTTTTAGTTAATTCAATTACATTGGAATGGGGATGCCTTTCTCCTGCTGCCCTATGNAGATTTTCAATCTGGACCCATATTAAGTGAGGATGGATAGCATATACCAGGGGTAGGCAAAGTGCAGCTCTTCAGGTGTTGTTAAACTACACGTCCCAGCATGCTTTAACTACATAGACATAGTTGATACCTGACAAAGCATGCTGGGACGTGTAGTTTGACAACACCTGGAGAGCGACACTTTTCCTATCCCTGGCATTTATACACACAGGGCCNGTGCTAGGTCTCTGGGNACCCTAGTCGAGACCTAGCACTGCCCCTTCCCCCCTGGTCTGGTTCACATAGGAGAGTGGGGATAATTATTTACGTGACATAACCCGTCACGTCAATGGAGGCAGTGAGGGGGTGATAATGCCCTCTGTCCTATCGCTCTAGGAGATCACCTAAGATTATTACTGGACATTATATAGACATTACTGGCTTTATTTTATTGTTTTCTTGCCACACATTTGTAACTTTTTTTTTCCTTACCCAGAACTAATGGTTAACCAAAAAGAGAAGAACGAGCTGGAACAGACTAATACACAGAGCGTAAAAGGAAGTGCATGTGGTTCAGCTTATGGCTTGAGAAACGTGTCCATCTTACAATTACCTTTACAAAAGAGAGGAATTCTAATTATACCTAAAATGTGGTGTCACATGAAGAGGGATTTCACACAAACACGATTTTATCATTGAGCTTCAAGTAAAAATTCTTTGTTGTGTATCAGTTATTGAATTGCGGAATAACAAGCAAAACTGATGTAGTTTCCATGAAAAATTAGAAGGCAAAATAAAATAAAAGCAAAGTAAAATCTGTAACACTGCTGGATATCCTATTATTATAACTTTTATTATTATAATGAATTATTTATAAGGTGCAGCGCCGTACATAGTGAAAGGGGTACAGTGTAATGGTGTAATATTATACAATAACAGACATAAAGTTGTATATAGCATAGGGTTACAATGCCAGAACGTCAGAATGGGGGGTGCAGTGCAACACCCCCCCAAAATGTGAAGGGGACGCTCTCCCTGCTCTCACTCCAGAAGACAGCCAGCCCTTATAAAGGCGCTGCAGCACCTTACAAGTGACGCGGGGGGAGGGGTGACGCGGGAAGAATGGAGAGGGGCACGGTGCGAGGAGGGTGGGACTAGCCCACCCCCTCATTCTAAAATGTTCAGATGCCACTGAAAACATGTAACACATACATAGCATGAGGGTACAGAGTAATTAGTAATAGGGTTAGGAGGTGTATAATGTATTTCACTGGAGGGAGGAGATTACAGGAGTCTTATGTATAGAGAATGTGTTGTGTGGTCACTGACTGTAAAGTAAATTGCTGGAAACATGAAATTCACTTTGAAAATTAAAAATACACAAATGAACCACGTAAGCCAAGCGGCTATAAGAGATAGGGCTATGAGAGCTTTATAATCATGTGTTTGCTTTTTATTTTGTTTCTAATTGAACGGATACACATAACTATTTTAGGGTTTTTGTCAGTTGATTTATTTAATATTTAATTCACGCAGCTCATCCTATGTTTAACAAAAACTTTTCACTGTACGTTTCATTATTACAATTGACCATTAACAAAAAAACAAAGCGTGCTGAGATTAGGGAGAGAAATAAACGGAATAATGGCAGCGCCTGTGTTTTGGTTTCAGGCAGCGGTCTGCTCTTCCATAGACACTTTAAAAAGTACAGACATTGCATGTAAAACGTGAAGCATTAATGGCCTTGGAAGGAATAATTTGAGTTCACTGAAAGGTTTCCTTTTCAAAGGTCAAAAGTAGCATTTCCTTTAAGGTTTCATGTCATCACCTAATGAAATTAACCGTGGCCAAATCTATTAAAACGCTACGTGATAATGCAGTGCACACTGCAACACAAAGCTGCCCGCTGTTTATTAAACTTTCTGTACCCGTTTCCTGACTATGATGTGTTATAGGTTTCCCTGGTACGAATTCTGGTTCAGAAACAGCACTCGTGGCACTAGCAATATGTATACTGTACCTGATATAACAAGACAAAAATAGCTTTCATGTCAATTTCATATGTAGTCAATATACGACAATTAACTGTTCTCTCGTGTCTGGTTTATTTTCCATTTATTTGCTGCAAGAGAAATACAATCTGTCATGTGTTATAGTCAGTGTAGGGACTTTGCCTTTGTGGGAATTCTATTTCCTGCGCCTAAGATTTGAATGGGTCACCTTTTTGCATGAGTCAAGAACGCCTGCGTTAATTAATGTATGCTGTCGCCCGCATTTAAACGTTAGATTTCACTGACCGTAATTATTAATATGGGAGAAAGAAACTCAGCCATCAATGTCAAACCCAGTCTGGCACCTTTTATGACCACCTCATAAATTACTCCTTTGCCATTCTCCCGCCCCTTTACAATGAACACTAACCACAACGTTCTTATACAAAAAAAATATNAAATATATCAGGTCAATAATGTGGTTATTTGAATGGCAAACAAATTTGTCTCGTGATTATTACATGGGCAGCACGGATATGTATTCCAGCTCTGTACTGTAGGTTGCCTACATGAAACGGAAATTGTATGGGAATAATTATGTGAAAGAGAGATTATTATGTCCTTTTCCATCGGTGTGTGGTTTGGGCACCGCAAAGCCACTGTGATATATTTGTGTAGGAAATGTTTTATGCAATTCTCCCAAAAGAAATAGAAACAGGACATAAATGCCGTAATACGAGGAGAGTTTCTTATGCAGAAACGGATCCTTTGAAGTACGAGAGAAGGAAAAAAAAATCCCATGCATAACAAAAAAAAAAGTTGAGGACAAATTGCAATTAAACGAGTCTCACGTTGAATACGATCGTCTTAACGGTTGTTACAGTTGACAACATTGTAAAGATGCGTCACAACAAATTAGCATTATCAATTCGTGCTTTCACCTATGCCATTTGCTGGTTTTGGCACTTTCTCCTATAGGTGTGTTATACAAGTGACAAGGTGCCAGTCATTCAAGCTGTGAGATGATACCAACAGAGTCTGTTCAGGGCTACAGCAATTTACACTCCGCAGATCACCTCTCAACGAGTAATCACTTAAATACCTGCACATTGCAGGGAACTGGAGATAAACTGCAAAGGCTATGGGGTATTCTGTGCTGGTAATTTTCTTCTATTTTTTTTTATTCTGCTGACAAATGGGATAAATTAAAATCTAAAATGAAGTTTTTATTTGTGATGGAAATAACATCCATTACAGTGGTATTAAAGTAATAATAAAGGTATATGAATATAACATTAAACAATAAAATCTATCTTTTTTATGAGTCATTGCTTTTCAGTACAATAAAATGGCCATATATTTTTATATGTGTAACTTTATTGTTTATGTTACAGCATGACCCCTTCTATTATACATTCAATACTCAGCTCCTAGGCCTAAATTTACTAAGCAAGGATATTGCAGGGAGATTGAAAAGTGGAGATGTTGCCATAGCAGCCAATCAGATTTGAGCTCTCATTCTCCAGTATGTAAAATGAAATTGAGAGCTTGACTCTGATTGGTTGCTATGGGCAACTTCCCCACTTTTCATTCTCCCTGGAATCTCCCTGCTTAGTGAATTTAGGCCGTTAATCTTCACACACATGTCCATAACCCTACCTTAACTCCACCTTGTGGATCTGCTAACTTAAGAAAGTGCGGATCAGCTGTCGCCCCATTGCGATGATTTGCAGAACTAACTCCGCCTCCGGTGCATGTATTAGCCATGCGCAGACCCTCTAACATGACCCATTCCACAATGTTCTCTATACTCCGCTCCTGAGCTTCCAGCTGTCACTCACCTGGTTTTACTGAATGAAAGTTGTTTAAAACTTAGGAGCGGGGTATCTTGTAACTAGTGGAATGGGTCATGCTGGAGGGTCTGCATGTGTATGTAATGGCTTTGCCCCTTCCCTCCCATGCGAAAAAGATGCTACAAGTTAGGGGCCTTATGAGACTAATTGCTATATTCTGATCTTTGGGCACTCATGACTTAAGCTGGCCATATACTAGAAGATAAATTGTTCCAACAATTTTTCGAGAGTGGGCAAAACCATGTTGAATTGCAGGGGAGGTAAATTGAATTCATTGCAATCAGTATTACAGGTGAGAGATGATGTTTCCAGCCTGAGTCTAATAACAGTGTAACAGTAACACTGGTCAGTATCTGTGTGCAAAATGCAGCAATAAAGTATTCTCCCTGCATGCACACACTGACATTCATTTTACCTCCCCTGCAATTCAACATGGTTTTACCCACTCTTGATTAAATCAGAATTAGATCAGAATCTGGGGATCCAGAATGGTAATTGTAGAGTTGATGCAGAATATCTAAGGTGGGGGGTGTCCACTCTCCTCACATGTAAGGAATGGAGGCAATGTACTAAATATTTTATTAATTATTGGTCAGGTCCTAAATAACAATCTGGAAACATAAACTACAATACATCTGAATAAGGAGACTACAAAAAATGCTGATTTCACAAGACACAAGTGATTAGGCTGTAAAACCACACTCTCGTCTGTAGTTAAACAAAGTCCTAAAATAAAAGACATATATTAGAAAATTCCTGAATTGAGTGTAGGATACTTTAAATGCTGTTTCATGTGCAATCATTCAAAGGGGGGAAAACAAGAGTGGGGTTGAACCAGGACAAAGTCATTTCTTACCATGACAATTTATTTTGTTTGGAAAATGATACAGTTGCAGTAATGACGCTTATAACCTTACAAGTAAATCTATGATCATAGACGGGTGGAATATTTTTTCTAGTGGAAATGTTCATAGCAGTTTATTCATCATCTAATTATTTTAGTCTAACAAAAGGATCTTTACTGGAAAATTTAAAATACAGATCTCCCTGCGTTCTGATTGGATTATGTCTATTTTTGCAACTACCTGATTGTAAAGTGTTCCATCCAAGCCAGACAGTGACGCTTCTGCAGAAGGGATAAGTTGCAATATGGTATTAAAATGTACAGTATAGACCTGGGGTAGGCAAGCTGCACACTCCAGGTGTTGTCAAACTACAAGCCCCAGCATGCTTTGCCAGGTATCCTCTATGTTTGTGCAGTTAAAGCATGCTGGGACTTCTCGTTCTACATAGAGGAGGTGGTATATTTGGGAAAAGCAATCCTCTAGTGCAGGGGTAGGCAACCTGTGACTCTCCTGGTGTTGTCAAACTGCAAGTCCCAGCATGCATAGCATCAATAAAAAACTATACATTTAAATACATTGATCTAGATTCAGACTCTATTAAAACATGTCTTAAACTGACTGCAAAATATAGAACACATGCACACTCTAAAAGCAATGTTTATGGACCTGGATTTGCCCCTATGTATTGTCCTGTTTTCTGTACTGCCCTTTTAAGTAAAGACAGTGTGGAAAGCTTAAGGTGGGGATCTCCATGCAAAGTCAATACTTCATATATTTTATGAATCTAAAGAATATGGGGCCGATTCAATTCTCAAGGCGCATTGTTTTTCACCCCACCGCAAGCAGCGTAAGGGAGAAAAACTCGCTTTTTTAGCTCGTGGCTCATTGAGACACGTATAAAAAGAGGCGAGAATATATTATTATAGAGAGATTGCAGGGAGATTGAAAAGCTGGGATGTTGCCCCTAGCAACCAATCAGATTCAAGCTCTCAGTGTACTTTATGCACACTACAGAATGTGAGCTTAAATCTGATTGGTTGCTATGGGCAACATCCCCACTTTTCAATCTTCCTGCTTAGTAAATATAGGCCCATATCTCCTCTTCTCAGGGTGCAAGGCGAAACAAGGTCTCATCTTCAGCATACTGTATCATTGTTCAAATATAACAGACACATTTTAAGTGACCAGTCTGTTTAATGATTCAGTAAAGAGGATGTTAAATGACATCCTTAGTGCTGAAATATCCATGCAGCAAATGTTATTGTACTTCTAAAAAGGAAAGCAGACAGGGAAAACGGATTAAAATTGATAAAACATAGCAGGAAATGTATATAGGTGACCACAAGAAAGTTCTCATTACAAGATGCTTTCAGACAGCATCGCTTTGGTCTTAGCTCTTCACTTTCCCCCCCAATCACAGCAGTCATTTTACAAATAAAATAAATACACCATAATAGGTGTCTGTTGCCGGACTGCATATTTCACGAGTAACGCACGCAGATCCTGTCCAGGTTTTTATTCCATAAAAGTGGCCTAAGAAAGAGACAACCTGAATAGAAAGTTATATTATGAGCCAAAGCGTGTAAAACTGACAGAGAAAAAGTGAAAAAAAGTCTGAATACATGAAACATATGTTACTCAATGACTTAACTCCCCCATCCAATGGTTTCCTGTGCTTTACAATAAAAGTGGTTTGGAAACATGCATGCAGCCAGCTGTGGGGTGGAATGCCCGACATGTGTTCTTACAGGAAGACTCCGTTATTGTCCGTGTAAATATGAATCAAGCCCAGAGAATTGTCCATCCTTTTGATGAGCTGTCCTTTAACTTTTTTTTGGTTTTCGGGATAGAAGACAGCTGTTATATCCAGCGCATGATGATGTTAAGCTTTCAAAAGCATCATGGGTAATCCAAGATAAACTAAATAACTAAAGGCTCGCATACACATCATAAACAATACAATACTAACCTTTTGTATCTTTTACATTCGCACATACATAGTCCACGTTTATGTCATTCCAACATATAGAAGGATTGCTTTCATCGTGTAGTTTACATCAGCTGTCTTGTAGCCAATAGCCCATAGAGTTTGGCCAGGTGCCGATTTTTTCGCATGAAACAAAAGTCTTATTTAGGCATTTAAAACAAAAAAGAAAAAAAAACCTTACTTAGGAGACATGCAATGCATTGCTTTAGGGTGTTGATTTACAGCCTATACATATTGCGGTTTAGTAACTGCTTTATCAGATTTTGGACCACGCTACTGAGATTTGAAGCTCTTGTACTCTGGCAAGAGAACCTAGCCTTGTCAATGGAGAAATGTTCTCATACTAAGCTATACAGTCAACAACATTCACCTTCTCTGAGTCTTTTGGCACATGAGACTGTTAATCCGTCGCTCGTGCCAATAGTTTGCTTCTCAAAAACACTCAAGGATGTTTACTGGGAAACAAGCTTGAGATTGTAAATTGCCAAATGATTAGATCTATCTGTCTGTATATATAAATATATATATATATATATATATATATATATATATATATATATATATATATATATATAAGCAGGGGAAGAAAAAGTGCAATAAAAAAGAGAAGAAGAAAAGAAGACTGTTTTATAATAAGGTTACCAGATGGTTTAGGGCCATCAAAGACAGCTGAGCTTGTTATGGTTCATTAACTTCTATCCTACTGAATTCTGGAAGTCGATGTCCTTCTTGTCTTAGGGAGATAAAGAATGAGGGCTTAAAAGCATGAAAGTTAAAAAGTCATAACTGACTGTGTAGTGCGGCGTACAATTGTGAGACGCGGTATCTTATCAATAGAACGCGGCCTATTCCTAATTTCTTACTGTATGCCAGATGTAGGGAGGTGCAGCTTTATTAACAGAGATAAAATGAAGGGTGTATGGTAAACACATGTGCAGCAGTTCTATTTGTGTGTCTACCAATATAGTCTATAACTGCACATTAGTAATTACATTACTGGAGCTTAGGGGCTGATTGCGTAAAGGAGGAAAACTCTCGAGTTTTGGTTCGCGGCTCAATGAGTATAAAAATATGCAAAATTCCTAATGTATTAAGACACGAATAAGCGGACGACTGGCTTTTTCACGACTAAAACGGGCCCTTAGAGTTTACCATGTCTACCCTGCAGCACGCACACACACATATACACACAGCTTATTTTGCCTGTTATAACCTGACTCAGACTATATATTGTATAGTGTCTCTTTGCATGCGTTCACACTGGGAATGGCCAGAACAGGAAGGTAAGCAAATGTGGTAATTAAGAACTCACTGCTGCAACTGAGTACATTCAATGGTTTACCACAGGGGAAAGGGTATGACTACCTGTGAATGTACCAGACCTCCCAGCTGTCCCAATTGTCCCAAAAAGACAATTGAAAATGAGAAGGAAACAAGGCCATTTTTCCTTTTTTGCCGTGAACGAGGCTAAAATGGATGGGGCTTGGAAAGTCAGTGGACGGGGTTTGGGCAATACGTGGGTGAAGCTCGGCTNGCTTATTGCCGCAGAACGGGTGAGGTCTATTTGTCCCAGTCTCCTTGGTGCAAATGTTTGGAGGTATTTTGTACAGTAATGTTACCGCAATTGAGCTCAATATANATGCTAAAGTTAACGTACGTGTGCGGAGTTAATGGCAAACCATTTGCACCATCTACATAACAGGCTATGTCCAGGAGGCCACTGACTGCCGAAACTGCACAATTATATGAGACCATTGCAAAAACATTTAACTCAGACAATCGAGATCCGTACAAGCCCTCAGCCAAGCTCATACTCCTCCCGTCCACCANTGCACATGCCATGGTCAGAAAAAGGATCATAAGTCGTGGTTCTGGGTTTGCACAGTNATAGTCATAAAAACATAACATCTATTGCAGAGTAGAGAATTTTAACTTTGACTTGCTGCTGTAATTGCCCAGTATTATGTAGTCANAGAGATGGGGGAACTCCAGCCTGTAGTTGGAGGTACAGGGTCCTGTCAGGACTATTTGAATCCCCCATACACTACCTACTACGCTTGCCTAAAGATCAAACACTTCTGGGACACTTATTGATCATTTGGAAAATCCATCANGATCACTGACTGCAGTAATAATTGTCCTAAACCCTGGATAATTGCATGATCGGCCCGATAATCATTCTAGAAGATGGCCGAGATACTGTAAGTTCATTTGACATACATNAACTTTTAATCTGTATTTCAAGTACTGCCTTTCCCAGATAGCAAGACAGATCAACAACAACCTAACACACATTAATATTCATAGGTTGCAGCTGTGTCTGCTAATTCCCCTTAGTTAACCTTAGGAATGGAGCAGCTTTCTCTTTCTTTGTATC
>JABWIB010013245.1:10818-21081 GCA_016617825.1 Platyplectrum ornatum
TGGATTCAGCTTTTCACTCTCATGACTTACACTCTCATGGGTAAAACCATGTTGAATTGCAGGGGAGGTAAAATGAATGTTAGTGTTTGCATGCAGGGGGAATACTTTATTGTTGCATGTTGCACACAGATACTGATCAGCGTTACTGTTACACTGTTATTAGACTTGTGCTGGAAACATCAGCTGTCACCTGTAATACTGCTTGCAACTAATTAAATTTACCTCCCCTGCAACATGGTTTTGCCCATGAGCGAAGTCATGAGAGTGAAAAGCTGAATCTGGCCCTATGTCTCCATTCAGCTGCATTTTGTGTTTCTGTTCTGTCTTTGAGACCTGGATTTAACGCCGAAGCTTTGTAGCCAGTGACTTGCAGATCACGTTCAGCCTAGTACTAAGTAATGATGGTGTCTAATGAATCTGCTCAGTCAGCAATGTTCTTTAGCTGGTTTTATTAGCCTCCCCAGTGGCTGTCGTAATTACGGAAGACATTTCTATTTTTGTGAGGCGGGATTGCTGCTTATTATTCGTGTAGGATGTTTCCCAAATAAGAAGCTGCAATGAAAACATCAAGCGGTTAAAGTAAAAGGTAACAAGATATAACTTTAGATTAATGCAAATATTCATGAGAGGTAATTCAATAGTGCCACTTATTAGGAATGAATTCCATTCTATTGTTAATCTGAAAATGACAATATAATAGATTTTTTACAAAAAAATATAGATGATTCAAATGCAGAGCCCTGAGAAAGCGAGAAAACCAAAACAAAGAAAAGAGACAGTGGAAAACTGACACGTGGCTGCTTTAGGGACTGCACGGACACCCTCATACAGGGTTATACAGTCCAGGTCATCTTGTCACTGAAGCATCCTGGTGCATGTCCTCCTTTCTTGTCACTTGTTGGATGTGAACAATAGGCAGCTGAGAGTTACACAGTGCAGTTTGTTATGACACTATGGCTTCAATTTACTAAGCAGGGAGATTGAAAAGTGGGGATGTTGCCCATAGCAACCAATCACATTGAAGCTCACATTCTCCAGTATGTAAAATGAAACTGAGAGTGTGAATCTGATTGGTTGCTATGGGCAACATCCCACTTTTCAGTCTCCCTGCTTAGTAAATTTAGGCCTATGAACAGGGTTGTTGTCGTCAGGAGTTCCAGTGGTTACTGCTGGTTTGGGCTTTATGCTAAGCTACCGGGCTTTTCTCACTATTCTAAGGCAGTCATTTACCAGAGCAAATTATTTAGTTCACAAAACACAACGCACTTCCAGCTAATCTTTTTCATACACACTTATTTTCTTTCTCTCGCAGCGGTGGCCATAAGTACTGTATTGTCATTCCCTAATGAAAGGCATCGATCTCACCGTTTACTGGTTATTTGTTTTATGAAGATTAAAAATAGATTCAAGCCTTGGAGAAATGCCTGAGTATTTGCAAACAAAAATAAAATCCTGAACTTGGTTTAGCAATATAGCCACTTAATTATAANTTTATATATTCATATTTATTATAATAATGCTGTATCCTTTGACTTTGCTCTTAGACGTTAGTATTTTACACATAGCAAAATTACATTACGGCTTTGTTCCTCATGACCAGACTTCTGTTATGGAAGTAACAGCAGGATGGAAAGGGGGAGGCCTTGGGCTAGATTCATATTTTAGGCACTATTGACTTACTCAAAAGTGGGTAATACCATGATGAATTGCAGGGGAGGTAAAATGAATGTCAGTGTGTGCATGAATGGAGAATACTTTATTGTTGCATGTTGCACACAGATACTGACCAGCGTTACTGTTACACTGTTATTACACTTGGGCTGGAAACATCATCTCTCACCTGTAATACTGATTGCAACTAATAAAATGTAACTCCGCTGCATGGTTTTGCCCACTCTTGAGTAAGTCAATAGTGCCTAAGCCCTAAAGTCTGAATTTGGTCCATTGTGTACACAGTGTGGAATGGGGTAAATGGGCCAGTAATTGCCACTATTCTGCTCTGTTCTGCCTGTGGATGTAGCATTTATGGTCGTTTATTGGTGTATCTATGTTTGGAAGAATGTCTGGGATTCCAGCTTTGGAACAACACCCGTTATTGGGGAGATTCCCAATGTGAGTTTGATGTCAGTTAACACATACTATATGACCCAATATAGATCATCTGGCTTATCATATATTTACCTGTATATATGTGTGTGTTTTTATAGAATAGCATAGTTGGTTGATAGTTAATAGCAGGAGTGATGGGGAAAGTTTTTGTGTCTTTGTACCCTATGCCATTTAAGGACATGTGATACATTAACTTACAAAGCAACTGATTTGAGTAACCTCTATTCTCTGTATATAAGGTTTCCTATAACTATGTAGACTGGAATTCAGACAAGAACTGCATATTGCTTTTTTGTGGCAGATTTCATTTAGCTTTGAAGCCAAGGACATTGAAGCTGTAAATGAACAATACAGTCAGAATAGTAGAAAGGATCCATTATTTCATTTAGACCACTTAACACAAGTGTAACTCTTGCTGCATATGACATGTAAAAACATTTTGATTAGCAGGGCCACAATCTGGTATCTTAACCTTGTTTACTGGTAAAGATAGATTGTCTACTTCCTTACAGACTATCTGTAAAGAACCCAGATAAAATGGTTTTATAATACCCTTTATTCTTTATTTAATTCTCATTTTTCCACCTTACCCCCATAGACCTGTTTCCATAAGTATCCATACACAATATTGTGTTTTGTAACTGCAATGTTTATTTCCCCCTTAACCACCCTTTTTACACCACAACGTACATACTGTATACTGTCTAATAATGACTGATGATAAAAAAAAAACTACCATAAAACAATAAAAATAAAAAATAAATTTCCACAAAAGGGGCTTGTGAATAAAATGAAACGCTCTTTCTGGGATCTGGAGATTTTCCACATTGATAAATAGCATAATATATCTGTCCTAACTAGCAGCACATAAATATTATTCCATCTGTTTCAGATGTTGCATTCGGTGAATTTCCATGATCCTATCCAGATAAGGAGAGTGGTTATATGTCACAGCATGGATAAAGCGCTAAAGGAAGGTAAGCCTGACTTCATTCTCTCTTATTTCTTCTCTAGCCGCCTTAATTTTATATTCCAGAAGAATTTCATTGGTTCTGATCGTTTCTGTAGAACAGCTGGCAGGCGCTTTATTGTGGTAATAGCTCAATGTGCACACACATGTATCACTGCAGCGAAGGGTGTGTGTCCTGTCCTCTGTTTCCAAAATCCCTTGCTTGGTTTTANCCCCTTCCTTCACCCACCACATGAAATCTCTCACTATACTGTTGCTAACATGACATCTGTAGTCATTATTACTGTGTGAATGTTATATAGTGTAAACACACAATAGTATATAGTGTGTCGCTTATGATATTACAATTGGATATACTGTTTCATCCGTATATTAATGATGGTGTGTTTATGTCTCTGATCATGTGTTTACTGCATATGAAGGACCATTGCATTGTTCATCTAATTGTATTATGTGTAATCAGCATTAGCTATAATACACATGCAAGGTCAGATTGTATGTAGGGATGCAGGGGATGAAGTGATAGGCAGTAATTAAGTGCCCAAGAGTATGACAAGTATTGAATTGTGTGTTTGGGCTTGGCCAAGGTGCAGGGCGCATTGGTTTTTATGATACTCCCTGGATCAGGCTCTTCCACTGAATCCAGACTTACGAGTGCTCTTGCATACCGCTACTGCACTCTCAGGACACTTCTAACAGAATTCTTTATGTCAGAGGGTTGGGATGGATGCTGTGAGTGAGGGGAAGGTATGGGGATCATTCAGTAANGGTTTGGATAAGCCTTTTTATATAATGCTTATTTCTGCAGTTACCCAATTTTCCTGGCTCCATCCCATTATGTATTACTTCCTACTCTTACTGCTGGCTTATCCTCCTTACTCTATACTGTAATATCTATATTACTATAATATCCCACCGGATTTATCATGGGTATATTTTATTTAATTTTGCCAGTCTAATTTATATATGTTCTGAGGTTCCCGGGTGATTCAGCTCCTTTATGAATCCATATTTCAATGAATTAAAGAAAATAACGTTTTAAAGAAATACATTGATATAAAAATGTTAAGACTACTTGCCTTCCTGTATTTGGATTGCCTTGCTCTCCCTGTGTATAGTTATTATTGTGGTTTGTGATTGTATGTGATAATATTTTCTAACTCGTACAACTCATTGATACTATGTACTGTACCTTGGGTGAATTTAAATATGAAATTAAATAATATTTAAAATAAATAAATGTTATTACATAAAATTCATAAAATGGAAAATACTAATCGTATTTTTTGGTCACAGGTGTAGGTGGATTATTTATATGCAGGCCTAGATAGTGGAGCAGCTATGGTGTAATCCTCAGTGGGGGGAGTAGAGAGCTGGAGTTTCTCTTCTGTGGCAGATGCTACAAATTCTGGATGAGACCCCTACTGTCAGATGTTCANATGAGAAGGCCCTGTACATAGAAACATAGGTGTCAGTGTCGGCAAGGGCTGCAGCTTTATATTTTGCATGGTGGGGTGGTTTGTGGAGAAGGGTTGCATTGAGAATGGGTCAACATGAACACATTATTACACATTTTGTATCAGTGATTTACTTTGTTCAATTGTTGAGTCTTAAGCACATAAATCTCCAAAGACACATATATATGAAGATTTTCAAGACCACAATGACCCGGATGTCTATCTAATCAGAATCCAGTGAAGGACATGCTTGCCTATCATTCCACATTGGATGTTCATGAAAGAAATATGACATTACACTTAAGTCTAATGACGGTTGACGAAAAGCCCTGCAGACNGGTGCATTCCCACCACACGTGCTTAAGAGACCCCTTCGCAGCTTGGCAGCAATTGCGGGCAGTGATACCACNGGGAGAGGGGGATACGAGGAAAGGAGGATAGGAAAACTTCAATGATATAGATGTATTGAAAAACAACGAGGTTGGAGTATAGCAAGTTTACATAAAATGTAAGGAGACGTTTACTAAAAAGGTTAATGTAGTGCAGATCCTAACATCTTAGAACATTTTAAACATGCTTGGAATAAACAGAAGTATATGTTATTATTATTAATAATAATAATAATAATAAAATGATTATATAGGTAACTGGGGTTATTTGGGTCATTGTGTTTATAGCAAGTGTGTTTTTCCGGATAGTTTAGTCACGCAGAAATAAGTGACTGATTTCCCTCAAGCATTAGCTAAACCTAGTGTCCTTGAAACCCGCACATGTATTTTCCTGGTAGTAATTTACTTATATTAGGATTATTGTGAATAGTCACTTTCAGCATCAACATCAACAAGTTTTACAGGTAATTTCTANACCAGGTCACACTGGATTCTACTCTGAAAAATGTAAATTCTGAAATTCCCTAATTAACCCAAGTGGTACTGCTGCATTACACTCTCACTGATTGTCAATATATATTAGTTGAGATACTAAGTTTCCATTTACATTGACGCAAGAAATTAGAAAGCCTTTTCAGCAATGACCACGATTGGATTGGTTAANGGATTCAAGTGTTTGAATTGTGGCGTCATATCAGCAGCAAAGTAGAGTACACGTGAAGTTCCCCTCAATAGCTCTTGATTGAAGAGGTGTTTCAGTTTTCTAGAAAAGCTTAAGTGTGCTCCTACTCCCAGACTCCAAGATCCCCTGGGCTATCCACAACTGTTTTATGGTACCCAAAACCTTTCCTAAATCTTGACACTATCTATAGGAAAGATTTCGACCACTGTATATATATATATATATATATATATATATATATATATATATATATATATATATATATATATATATATATATATATATATATATATAGATATAGATATAGAGATTATATATAATTGAATTCACTTAACATTGACCACATGTTTTGCAAAGGCACAATTGGACCAGAACACTTATTTCTGTATATGTCAGAACATGTTGTTTTTCTGTCCCTGTAGTGTTCTTTGTCACAAAGATAAAACCACTAAGAAAATGTAATAATATATCATATCCCTTCATGTATTCTACTGCAACACAGGTTTGAATGTCTTTGTAATATTATTTTGGTGATTTTGGGTGGAACGACTTGCACCCATAAGATCAATTGCCCAATATCTTAGGTTCTTCATAATGCTGGCAATGCACTAGACACAGTCCTCTGTATTCCTATTGTTACAATTCAATTTTACTGCAGGGAAATTAAGTGGATCTATATATTGGTGGGTGCAGTTTGATTTATTTTTTAACTAATTTTTATATATAAAAAATATAATTAAATAACCCACCCCCCCAAATAACGGCAGGCTATGCATTTGTTAATTGTTGCGTTTGTCCTGATTTGCCTTTCTTTTATCTTCTCTCTAAAGTTTGCACAAACTTAAATTTTTATCAGTACAAGTGGCTGACATTTGCCAAGTGTAATACTGTTCTGAGAGGATGGTGATTTGTGCTCACTTGACATGAAGTGACCCAGAATTAGAGAATTTGGAGACTACAGACTGATATAAAGTGCTTGTGGAGCTCTTGTAGCAGGTAATGGGCTTTAAACTTTAACCTGGATTGATCAACTATCAAGGAATGTTCTTAAATTAGAGAAAATGATCACTTATATATTAATTATATATATATATTTATTTATATAATGCAATGCAAGTTGACAATTCATGTTCTACTACAGATGTAACAAAAGGTTTTAGTAAATGTGCTAGTGACCCCATTGCCTTAATAGTACAGTATGGTAGTATAACCTGGCCCATTAATGTGTACTCCACACATCCCTCCTAATCTCTCTCAACAGAGGTATAGAAATGTATANAAGATTGTAGATGTATTTGTCATTGGTATAAGGCCCATCTGTTCTGAGGAGTTTTCAGAAAGCATCTCTTTTTAACTCCAGAATAATTAGAAATAAACAAAAGTATTTAATAAATATAATTTTGTGATCNTTCCATCTTCATGTTATCATTAGTGATCATATTGCGCATGAAAATGGGTTATATAGATCTAAACTGATCTGGAATTGGTGTGTGTGCGTGTGTTTGCCTTGCCTGTGATAATTTGCACACACAACCTGTCTATACACGTTATTGGAATTGTGNGGAATGCTGACGCAAAAGCAGAAATGTCATTGCAGCGTGCATGTCTATCCAGCATCAATCTATTTAAATCTTCCAAGAGAAGCAACCTNTGAGCATCCTTGTCGTGTTCAGTTATTACGTGTGCAGCGTCTAAAGGTTATTTCCGCCTCTTATGCTTCACAATGAGCGTTACTCGCAGTTTATTGTCATGTTTTCCTCTGTACTTTGTTTTGCCATTCTTTTACACTGCAACATGACAGCCTCCTACAGACAGGCTTAATTGAATTAGAGGAGCAGCCTTCTGCTTGCTGACTCTGATACACATTTCTGCATGTCTTTGTAGAGATGACATTTTATTTGTAGCTTGCGGATTAATACGCTGTGACAGCACTGTAAGGCTCCATCCCAAATGCTCGTCTGCCCCCTTACAGCTCTGTGACTCACTCCTGTACTGTACATGNTTTTATTCCTGCATGCTATCATCTTCCACTTTCTTTCTCATACTGTGTAGAACACATTTAGTCTTAACAACAATCCATATAATGGCTGTGGCTATCATGCTATAATAGCTTGTGCTTTATCACTGAAGGCCAGTTATCCTAGAANATAATGTGGTTAAAGCACAGCCTAAAACAGGGGTTGAGTGATATGTGTACCATTATCTGGTGCTAGGTGGGGTAACTGGGCAGGGTTAGACAAAAGTAGTTGTATTTTAAGCATGTGTGGTAACAGATGGCAAATTAATTGGCATATTTAACAAAATACAATGGGGTTGAAAATCCTTACAAGAAATAAAAGAAATATTTATATGGCNTGTATATGTATCTGCATAATAATATAATAACTGTAATAGTAACTATATATATATATATATATATATATATATATATATATAATTTTTTTTTTTTTTACACACAAGGAATGTTCTAGTAGCAGGGCCATGAGGGTGCAGGTAGCGTGTTGCACGATGAGACCCCCGTTTAGCTTGCAATGTCGACCCATTGAATTTGCAGAAATGTTTCCTAAATTCCCAGGTTGACATTGTTCACACTGAACTCGTGCAGTTGCTAGCAGAAAACAAATCCGCAGCACAGGAGCTGTGATTGTCTNTTAAACGTGATGTCATTTAACTGTAAACAAAGGTGAGGTAATGTGGGTGGTGACTTTAGACTGCATTGTTTCAATCATGGCCACGAGGAAACCCAATATATCCCGGAGTTCCTGATTGCGAGTGTCTGCAGTGTGCCAGGAATATGGGANAGGCTGTGCGCCAATATTTACGCAGGAGAAGAGTCTTAATGATGCCCAGCATGGCGTCCACCTTGAGGATTACCACCATGACAAACCAGAGGGTGTGGCATAGAGTCTGCAGTCGTGACAAGCTGTGGAAGCTTTTGATGACATGCAGTGAATGGCACACTTTCGCATATCACATGGAACATTATATTACCTGCTGCACCTCCGCTCCCCAGCCTCTTGCCAGGCAAATCACCAACTGTAGGAGACCCATTTCAAGCAATTACACAAACCAACTATTAAACAACCAAAAGTCCATTTCAAACGTTGCAATGTGAAAATACATAGTGACCAAAGCAATACCATATACAAACGCATAATTCATAAATCATTACAATATCACAATACAAATACTAGGCATAGTGCAAATTGCACTACATGTTTATATGCAAACACAGAGACACAATGAAACACATAAAAGTATATGTAAAACAATTGCTAGTAAATACTGGAAAATCACTACAATATCAAAACAAATAAGTCCATNTAGCATTGTAGCACACATGCAAGCAATGACAAAACCACCTAAAACACTGAACAATCTAATATGAAACTCAGTAGTCAGAAAACATTACAATACCAGGAAAACATTGGACCTTTCCAAAACATAAGAAATACATAGCAGTCACCTGTCTTTCCAGTGGTACATGTTCTCTTGCTCTTGTTTCTTCTTTGCCCCCAAGCCTCTATAATCACGTGTCTCACTACTTCTTGTCACCACGTCTGAAGTGCGTCACAGGAAACACGTGTATTAAACTCCCTATCAGGAGCTGAGAGAGAAACCTGGGAATAACCCTGATTTTTACCATTCAGAGCCTCGACCATGGTCGCTTTACTGCAGTCTGGGAATGTCAGAGGAATTGCAGTATTTTTGTGGTAATCTAAACGTGGTATTAATCTACTTAAACTTAATTTAATCCAGCTGCCCACGATAGACATAAGAGGAAGTCTTCTGTGCGTAGGAATATTCGCTACCTCACAAAACTGCCTGTTATACAATAATAATAACAAATATGTAATGCTCCAAAGGGGTCTTGGGCTACGTGGTTTCTCTAGCAATTAGTGGGTTTCTTTTCAATATAGTTTTGTCACACAGGAATAAGATGCCACCTTTCTGCAATCATAAGCAACACCTTAGTACAAACCACAGACATTATAGCCTAGATTCTTCTTTCTGCTCTTCCCATTGTAAGTATTAATCCCTGTCCCAAACTCTCCTTAATGGGTTTAAGTGGATCTTTATATAACAGTAATAACTTTGCTAAGCTGTAGAAGTGAGAACATGGATTGTGAGTACCTGCAGCTTATATCTCATCCAATGTCTTCTACATAAATGGCCTTTTATTAATTACTATAAAATAAGACTCTGGTATTGCCTTCTATCTTTCCAGCGAGCTGCTGAAGAAGATACCGGAGGGATCATCTCTTAAAGCAGAAAGGTTATACGTTACTCTGTCCATATGGGAGCTGACCGCATTTATCCACAGCCGGACTCATTTTCCAGGAGAGAAATCCAATTTGTGTAGCTGTGATTATGTAGTTATGTGCAATGACTATCCGGACCTGGCTGATAAGCTTCTGCCCAAATACCAAACCACGGCTAGTGTCAGTAATGAATAGCTATTACGTTTTCCTCCCTTATCTCCTAAACATATACTGGGTGGTTTGGGTTTTTTTTTATACTATAGATTTTCCTGTTCTGTATATTTGTGAGAAATGCTGGAAGACATAACTAAAAAATCTATCATAAACACACAATCATTTTGTTTGTTTCTTCTGCTGTGCAAGGAAACACCTGTAGCTGCACTATGTATTACAG
>JABWIB010013246.1:4206-14361 GCA_016617825.1 Platyplectrum ornatum
ACAATTTATTAAACTAAAAGCGCAATATAGAAGCGCGTACCAGATAAAAACTTTGTGTTAGTGCATATAATAACAATCCACCACAGTGGTAACTTCACCCNGTTCCCTTCACGAATGTCCGCAGATGTTCAGCTAGCGGTAAACCTCGGGGGTCAAGAATCCAAGGCTCCAGTGACTGCTCCACCCCTACGCGTTTCGTCGAATGACTTCCTCAGGGGGCTATATATATATATTTTTATTATTATTATTCATTTTTTTGTTTGGCAGGAAATGATGAACCAGGCACGGAAAGACAGCTCTGGCGTCAAGCTGGAAGTAAATGAAAGGTCTGCTTATTTGTGTAATTGTATCTTTCCAAATATGTTGTGACATTACAGCAGTGTCCACACAGAAGCCAATGTTACTTCGTTACAACATTTCAGAATATTTTCCATTGCATAAACNATTTTAATCCTCAACTAAAAGACAATGTACTGTTATATGTTTTACTGTATAATATTATATCCTAAACACCTATGAGCAGTCATTCCCTGATGGGGAAACTAAAAATATATTGTTTCATAATAATAAGTGTTTTAAACACATCTCCAAGAAAGCATGACACACATAGGAAACTAATTCAAGNCATGACTTGGTCATAAATTAGAAATTAAAAGGAAATTAAATAACCACCTGAAGTGCTACTCAAGATATAAATACTATAATATGTCTAATGACAAAAAGTATGTATACAATCTTAAAACACAATCTTAGTTATTTTCCAGAAACATTCATATATATTTATGTATATATGTTCCCTATTGATTCTAATGCATTCTCTTGTATTCTGAACAGGATTCTGAATTCATGTACAGACCTGATGAAGGTGAGAATTTTTGAATTTGAAATCATATATCTGTCACTTGTGCTCTCCATTAGTTTCATAAAAAAAATTTTTAGGGACATTTCAATAGACATCTAGGTGTGGAAGCACACCTTGTGTATAATGTTTTGCCCCTAAACTTATAGAATGTACTTTCTATTTTGTATTCTAGATTTCTTTTAAGCAATATACACTTGATACATGTCTCATTGTTTCTGTTGCAGGCCATTAGACAGTTGGTTATAACGTCGACTGATTTACAGAAGGAAATAGTAGAGAGTGGAAGGGTATGTTTCTGTTAATACAAGGTTTCTCAACCAGTGGTCTCAGACCTGTGTTTTGTGGTAACTGGGCAAGGTTGTAAGGAGGCGACAACTACATGTATATAACAAGGTGCAATACCAGAGGGTATATTAATAAAATATCATGGGAACAGAATGAAATAATGCATGTAGAAAACGTTCTTCCCTGTTTTTGTTTTTCGTTTTTTCTTTATGTATAGAAAGTTAGTGGGTATATGATATACAAAGTAGTACTNTACCTAATTCCATTCTGTGAATACATTCTCCAGTATAATAGCCAATAACATTAAAACATTGTTAGTTATGTCTCCTGATACTATGTTTCTCTAACATATGCCTAACAACTGTATTACAGGGAGCAGCAACTACACAAGAATTCTATGCGAAGAATTCCCGCTGGACAGAAGGATTGATCTCTGCTTCAAAGGCTGTGGGATGGGGAGCCACCCAGCTAGTGTAATGATCCTTCTGTAATCCTGCTTTCCATTTTACCGTACCACACATTCAGAAGTGTGGCTGACTTTCATAAACAGATATATGGGTGGTGATGTGAATGCCAATTTCATCGGGTGAATAAATACTGGAAGTATATGCTGTGCTGGGCACACAACATTTTTATGTATATGTAAACTCTTCTGGTTTCAGGGAATCTGCAGATAAAGTCGTTCTCCATAAAGGCAANTATGAAGAACTTATTGTTGGATCGCATGAGATTGCTGCCAGTACAGCACAGCTAGTGGCTGCATCCAAGGTAATCCCCACATGCTAGAAATGAATGTGGTTGTTAATGTGCATCCACTTCCTAATAAAAGATGATCCTTCAATATTCCTGATTTCCATGTGATCAAATTGAATGTATCCTGTATTTCCATTCTGTACACAAGTGGGTGTGACTTGGTATTACTAGCATAGGCATGTTAACACTTTACATACCAACCAAACCTACTGAACCAACGNCATTTTACATTAAACGATTCAAAAACTTTTTTTTGTATGGTACGTCTATGAGCAGTTTGTAGGTCGAAGGACAGTGGTTAGCGATGGGATCGTATTGCTTTTGGACTGTAAACCCCTTATAGGCATGCATGCATTGAAATCTTTTATCGGAATGGGGTGCAGTGTCTAAGGTTTTATGCCATCACTGACTATAACCCACTCTTATGTACTTTTTATACTTGCAGGTTAAAGCTGATAAAAACAGTAAAAATCTACCAAAGTTGCAGCAATGTTCCCGTCATGTAAACGAGATGGCAGCCAATGTGGTTGCCTCTACAAAATCAGGCCAAGAACAGATTGAAGATAAAGGTATAAATAATCCCAGTAATGGCAAAACAACATTTCTGAAACTGACAAATTTACTAATGTCCAATTTCCTTCTTACAGATACAATGGATTTCTCTGGAATGTCTCTCATCAAACTGAAGAAAGAAGAGATGGAAAGCCAGGTAATCCCTGCCATCATTTATATGTATGCTGATTACTAGCCTGTGTTTGATAAATCTTAATCATGCAAGTCTAAACAGTGCTGTTTCTTACACTAGGTAAAAGTCCTGGAATTGGAGAACATGCTGCAGAATGAAAGAATGCGTCTTGGAGACTTGAGGAAGCAGCATTATGGCCTGGCAGGAGTGTATGATGACACTGATGAAAGTGCTAAACCATTGTCCGCTCAGAAGCCTGGCATTCTGAAGAAACCAAAACTGGCACAGAAACCTAACATTCCGCCCAAAGCAGACTACAAGGTACAACTGTCCTTACTGACCACAAAACCATTGAATGCAAATTATGAGCTGCTGTACCATCCTAGACATGTAACCTTCCATTCCACATATAGATTATTACTACACACCTCAGCTCTATCATGCCAACATGCTTTATAAAAAAGGAATATGGATAAGGGCTTTTTTAAAAGTAAAGTAGTAGATAAGCTCTTCAATATACATATAATATTTATGCAAATTTACAGCCTTTGATATATTTAATGTACAATATAAAGTTATGTTTCTTCTGTAAATGGTGTTTGGGTGTTGGGTTTCTCTGCAAGTCAGTGCAGCAAGGTGCCCTTGGGAATTCCTTGCAGCCACTATGAACATTATTCATTCTTTCTAAACATGTACATAAGGCAGAGGCAATTGTTGGAGGCCCAGGTATTGTGTAACTACAACTTTATCCAACATATGTATACCTGGCAGAACATGATGGGTCATTTCGTTTCTTAATGCCTGGTGTGTAGTTTTGTTTTATTCACTTGTCTTTTGCAACTTTCTCTGTTTCCAGATTGATAAAGACGATGGTGTCTATCAAGCGCATCTGATAAACTACTAGCTTGAGGCTCTCTAACCTGTGAAGACAGAATGTGGCTTTGTCCCCTGCAGATTGTGCACAATGTTCCAGGTTGTGCAGGACCTCTGATAGTTGGGCACTTTTAGTGGTTACATCTGTGTTATATACAGATTGTTACTCACCTGATACCTTTTCATTGGTCAGTTTTACCCTTCTCGTTTCACCGGCTTATTTATACTAGCTTAAAAATTCTAGAGATACTTGCATTTTATTTAGTAATTTTATTTTTTTTTTATTTCTTCTTTAGAAAAAAATATATAAATGCTCTGCAATATAAAATATGCTAAAGGATAGACTAAGCTTCCAAGCTTAGTCTCTTGAATACAGCAGTAAAGAGCTCTTCTACAGTAACATGCACTGGAGCAGTCCAGCATACCAGTCAATGTGAAATCCTTTTCTTCTGCAGTTACTCTACTAATTTATCTGCTTCTCTAGGCCATAATGTGTTACTTTTGCTACCACCAGGACACATACTTTGAGTACTTAACTACTTACGATTGCTGAGGATGGGTTCATGCACATTATCTGTACATGTAGATCTGAAAGAAAGTCTTAACATTGTAATTTTACTGTTTTGTTTTTTTTTAATTGAGGTGCTTTTATAAAAGCTGAAGACTAATTTTATTTATATACATATAATATATAATTATAGATTTGTTTTTTGTTTGCACATTATCTGGTGGGAGGGTGAGAGCAAAGTAATAGAAACAGGGAGCGGGAACTACACTGAATGTAGAACTGATTTTCTAGGCCGGCCTGGTCTTCCACTGCTGGTTTGCAGTCACTTCTGATGTTTATATCCATATGTATCTAGGAAGTTGTTGGTATATGTTCTCTCATGATCTGTCCTGTGTGTGTCCTGGTTGTTCTATAATCTGTTTGCCAGGTTTTTAGGCTNGATGTCTTTTATACCAATAATATCAGTACAGAATTAGAAGTTCACAACTGCACCAACTTCTCGAGTAACCATATCCAGCTGAGCCCTGTATTTTATGTATATGAAATATGTTGCTGGGCATACATTTTAGGAACATTAACTTCACACTTTGGTTGTAGCATTGTGTAAAATGTCTTTTATATGCCCTTTGGGAAACAGGGTAACATTTTAGTTGTCTTTTCATACTTTGGTTTATTCTTCTTCAGGCTAAATGTGTTTTGGTTTTTGTATCTTTATAAATGTTTAAGAAGCAATAAAATTCTGTGAATAGATAAGACTTGTCTGATATCTTCCCACCATTGTACTGTAGCTCTCAATTTTAACATTTCTAAAATTTACTGTTTTGTTTGATTATATATTTTTTTTTTTTTTACCCATTGTACCAAAAACTCAAACCAATTGGCCGTGTGGCATGCCACTGACACATCTTGCCAATTCTTTAGAACAGTATAACATCATATACAATATTATGAAGGGTTTATTGTCTCTGCTGTATGTCAATAAAAAAAATCATAATTGAACTTTTGACCATTGCTGAATTGGCTATGTATTAAATGGAAAATAACTGTGACAAAGTTTAAACATGTGTTATCACTATGCTGCTGGGGATTAAATCTAGCTTGGACAAAATACTGGTTGAAAATTGAATTCAAAGAATGTTTTCTGTACAACGCATATTTCTCAATGGCCACAAGAAATTGATTTAAACCTTTTGGACTTGTTCTAAAGTGTGAATTTAATAGGACAATAGGTGGAAAGGTAAAACTGGCCAAAACCATAGCTGAATAGCACAGAGTTGGACGCAAAGCCAGACTCTGTGNCCTTGCGACTGAGGCTTATGGTAATGAGAAAATTTCTCATTTACATGTGTGCTTTTAGCAGGGCTAAGCCCTGCTAATGGGAAGTGCAGCTTGCACCGTGTCTGGTCCATGGTACAGACTTAGCGCAGAGGCAGGTAATGTCCTATGGACAATTACCTGCCTCATTTAGTGTTAGAAAAAAGTTTTTGTTTTGTTTTTTAAATGACTGCCGGCTTTCATGCTCGCAGCAATTGCTGCGAGTATACACTAGCAGAGGCTCCAGATATAGCATCCAGAACCTCTGCGATTTTTATATTAAAAATGTCTGAATCCGGTCCCATGAGAACAGGAGATGTGATTGGCTGCAAAAGTGATGTCATATGAACGTCACATTACATTATAGTGCAGTAATTACGTAGGGGCAAAATGTATGCACTTCCAAAATAATACGTGTCATCTGCCTCTTTCTTCCTCTACTAACAGCTCCTGCACCTCTACTCCCATCTATGAGCTGTCCTGTGTATATGTCCAGTGTGGCCTTTTTCTGCTTTGATGTTTTTCTATAGCTACTGTTTGCTATTTGTGTGTCAAGCGCAGGAAGGAAGCATGTGATTGGTATGTCCAATCACATGTCTGGAATGCTTCAATTGATCTACCTGGGTAGGTACCCCCCCCCTCCCTCGGTAGCTTACCAAGTTAAAACTACCTGGGAATTTTTTTGTAGCGTTCAGATTACCATCAACTAATCGAGTATTTCACTCGACCCGGAAATTTTGTGAAATACCTGAGTAGTTTGTGGTAATCTGTACCTAGTATAACTGTCATTTACACTTTAACTTGGAATAATCAGTTTGCTAGATTTGCCATCCCCTANCAAGCCGTTTTACACCTTTCAAACTATGAATGTGTTGCTTTGTCATTACACAACAATATTCTGATCATATCAATAAGAATAGTGATGATAGTTTAGGCTTTGGCTATGATTTAGTTTTTATAATAAACTGCATAGATAATTGTGAAGTGTGAATACAAATGCCAACACTAATGTTCTCTGCTGCTCTACACAGCTGTTTAAGGTGGAGGAACCATAATATACAGTAAATATGGAGATTGCCTTACTGTCAATTCTTTAAACAAGATCAATTAACTTATAAAAGAAAAAATAGGTGTTCAGCAATAGACATTTCAGTTACATCACTCAATTATGTGTTGGGAACAGTCTTTGGACTAAACTCCAAACTAAATATTTACAGTTTAAACCCTGCACTGTGTTCCTAAGCAAGTGCCATATTATACAGAATGTAGCACCTTCCATTGGCAAGAAAATAAGCCACATTTTTATATAAATAAAAAAAGTTGATTGTTTATTTCTCATACTAATAATGCATGCAAACCATAGTGTGAGGTCAGGTCTATACTGATGGTATATGATTACCTTAGCAATATTGTTTTAAAACAACTTGTATGTATAACCCATGTGTACAAGTACATTACTGATAGTTGACATGGAGATAAATAATTTGGCTCCAATATAATATACTGCAATACTGAAAATATCTTGAGCACTGAGGCCAAACAATCTTACATTTAATGGCAAATAAAATACAAAGTCCAATCTGTCATTTATTGAAAATAACCAGGTCAATTAACAACTGCAGTATTAGTTATACAACACAAAAAAAACCTTTACAGTAATTTTATACTATAATCTAGTGTAGTGTCTGCACAAAGTAATAAAACCTGCTCCCGTATTCTCCTTTGCTTTTGGACACCACAAAACCTTTTTGGTCTTCAGGTAGGTAATGCAGAAGTGGTGTACTAGATGTGCCACACAGAATGCCAAATGTCCCTACCACATGCGGTGTATTGAATGAGAAATGGTCTGGAAAACACAAATCATTAAATTTACATGCCAATGGTCAGAATAAGAGCTACAGCAGTTATTCAAGATCATCCAATATGCTCTGTGTTAGACTATAGGTCATATGTAAAGAGTTGAAGAAATCTGTACCCCTGGTTTGTACACTATATGCCCAAATATAAATTCTACAATTACATATATACATTGTGGTGTATATAAAAGAGTTTGAGTGGCTCTATGGACCAGTAATGCAGGAGAAAGAAAAACCTGCATTCCTAAAATAAAACTGAAGTCAATGACAATCCACAGGGAACAATATGGCAGACAGTGCTGCATCAGTAGTGCAATGTTACACTCACCATCTAACTTATTTTTACTATGGGACGTATTCAGTCTTTTAAACATTTCAACCATATGGCTTTTCCCCACCACATACATGTGGCACCTAATCCTACTATGTTGCAGATTTTTAAAAAAAGTATAAAATGCTAGCTCAAATGTTTTACGATTGATCATAGCTTTAACAATGCACATGAATAAAACGGCATTACAATTTATTTTTATGTGATTAAAAACTTGTCAAGTAAATGAGAAATCTTGACTTTATAAACCACATACAGATATCACAAACTCTGAACTTTGTACAACACATGGAGCCCTTCATTGCAATCAGAGACAAGCAAAGGGCATTAATAGATATGATATCTTTTTTATAAGAGTCCAAGAGTAAGCAGATAATCTAAGGCACATTAAAGCCCGTGCAGACATGAAAAAGAAAGTTATGCTTTGCTTTCAGACAAAAATTGCATCCGCTCAATCTGCATTTAGTAACAGATTTTAGTAACATTCTAATCCCTGAATAATCCTGTTAATGTCTTATGTAATTTAAAGGTAACATTACTTTTTTTTNCTTCATTTTTTAAGTTATTAGGTAAAACTAAAAATCTTGCAGCTGTTCAGTGCAAACCTCACTATTCAGCACTTTGCTCAAACCTCATCTATGGAGGTCACTGGAAACCTGAGGAGTTTGGCAATAGACCAGTGTGTTGGATTCTGCTCTCCCATCTCATGCACTGGAAGCTGATTTTAATGTTACCAATGTCTGCAGCACAACAGAACTATTCATTCCAATGCAACATTCTAGTTCAGCATGGCTGAAAAGCAACACAGTGGCACAGTATGTAGACATCTCTGGAGGAAAGGAGCTCTCCATTCTGTTTGCACATTTGCTTCACAACCCTAACCTACAAAAAAAAAATCCCCCAAACCACACCCAACAAAATATTAGATTAGAAGTCATATGTTCTCTAGGTTTCCACTGGACATGGAAAGTATGAGTGCAGAGTTGTTGCAAAAGAAGCTGTAGACCTGTGGATTGCTGNATGTTTCAATGTTTTCTCTATATCCAGCTCACAGAACAACAGAACAGGTGTGACATTAGGAGCACCAATGTTTGAGTGAGGTGTACTAAAGCTGTATCACTGCAATATGAAGCCAGGGTTGGGCGGGAGACGTGGAGGTGGTCTTTGAGGAACAGCTGGTGGATACTGAGCTGTGAATTGAGCTGGGTATCCAGAATGTGTCATCTGGGCTGGAGGCTGATATAAAACACGAGANGGAACAGGAGGACATGGAGATGCTGCATAAGGCAGCCCAGGAGCAGGCTGTTGTGCAGCTGCCATTGCAAATGGAGTAGGATACATTCCGACTTGGGTGGTTGGTGCAGGTGGAACGGGTCTTCGAGGCATGACTGATGGAGGCATATTGTAACCCGCCTGGTATTGTCCTGGAGATGCCTGGATGCCCTCAGGAGGCTTTATTTGCTGCTGCATAGAAACCTGAGGGAGTCTTTGTCCTTTTAGCACCATTTCTTGTAATTTTTCAATTTTCACACGTCGTAAATGTGATAATTTGCGTTTCGATAAATATTCATCAATAAAAGAATCCAGCTGTATACCACCATCCAGAAAATTCTCTGCCATGTTCTGAGGGGTAGAAAAAAAAAGAAATAAACATATAGTGAAAATAAGAGCACTGACTTCCCTAACACAGATAAATACAATGTGTAAATATTATGATTTTCTTATTAACTTGTGTAATTTGCATTGTTGGGAGAGCCCTGATTACCTGGCATATTACACAGTGTGTTGCTGGCAAAAACATTTGTTCCAGGTAATTACATTTTAGCACTGCTACTAACAATGATAAATGAATGATGTACAAATCTTTAAAACATGGTTACAGCAGCCTCACCTCTGTCTCCTCCTCTATCTTGGCTCCTTCAGCCTGCAGAAGAGCCAGTAACGTTTCCAGTGATGCATTGACAGATTGCTGATCTGTAACAATAACAAAAATGATCATTATATATATTTAAAAAAAAAATAGTTTTACATATAAACACATTTTATATATTTTTTTATAGGGATAAGTAATGTTACCTGCACATTAATAGGACAGTTACAAAAAAGACTTAAAGCAATGCACCCCTATTCTGTAGGAGTATACAGGACTATCTAGATTCTTATGTTTTTCATTGGAGTGACTAACACATTGCATAAGTACAATACTTTTACCCAGCTTTGTCTTTTTTAANTGATGGGATTCCATGAGGGTCTGCAGCTCCAGGTATTTCTGCGTNAGAGTCGCCTTTAAGTTCTCCAGCTTGGGCTGGTAAAGCAAGTTAGCTTCTGCCAAGCTCCTGTTACCAGCAAGTGTCATTTCCTTGTTCAACTGCAAATTCTGAGCCTGCAAAAAGGCAACAAAAATGTATTATTAGCTTTGCCACCCTAGGGAAATATAACTTGTATAATTGTAAAAAAAAAATTATAATGGTGAAGGAGTATATTATACACTGACTAGACTTTAGCATTTTTCAAAAAGGACAAGAATTACATGTCATTTAAAATGATCAGACAGAAACTTACCCCTTTGTATCAATCCCCAATATCCTATAGAATGTAAGCTTGTGAGCAGGGCCCTCTACCCCACCCATTCTGTCTGTTACCACCCAGTCATGTCTTATTTGTTAAATGTTAAATTGTAAAGCGCTA
>JABWIB010013249.1:1662-13874 GCA_016617825.1 Platyplectrum ornatum
CATACAACTGAGCACTATACAAAAACCGGTCCATACAACAGACCACTATACAAAAGCCGGTCCATATAACTGAGCACTATACAAAAACCGGTCCATACGACAGACCACTATACAAATACCGGTCCATACAACAGACCACTATACAAAATCTGGTCCATTCAACAAACTTAATAAGATCCCCACCATACAGCGCTGGAGACCGCATCCCCCACAGGTACGTGGTCCATACAACAGTCCACTACACAAAAGCTGGTCCATACAACTGAGCACTATACAAATACCGGTCCATACAACAGACCACTATACAAAAGCTGGTCCATACAACAGACCAATATACAAAAGCTGGTCCATACAACAGACCACTATACAAAAGCCGCTCCATACAACTGACCACTCTGTGGGACGCTCATCTGGTGTCTGAACCGAGCTAATCATTTCTCTAAATCATTCATGATCACATCAAATGTAGACACCAATGGAGACACAACTTGGTCATTCATCCTACTATTGATCCAGTGTACTAAGAGAAAACTTAGCCACTCGTGAAAAACCTGTTCTGTGAATACTTTAATGTGAAATGAAGCTCATATAATGGGGAAAGAGTTGGAGTTACTTGGAGTCCAGCTACTTGTGATATATATTCTTAAGGTGGCTGACAATTGACTTCTGTTGATTTTTGTTGGGGTTAGTGTCCCTCTGATATCCAGGGTCTGAGACACCCATGAAACCTGAACCAGTCCTTAGGTAACCTGCTATATACACATATATATATTACTGTGTCTGGGTTGCTTGCTGTGAGCACTTCTTGCTGAAATGATCTGTGACTTTATACTGGCATTAAAGCTTATCTGTTTACTGTCAACATAAAGGTAATGGAGCTGATCCAGACCTCCATGTGCTAGGCTACAGTCAGTTAGTGTAAGCAGGCGTGCGATTATAATGTTCATGTGTGCGCACTTCAGTTCTGCCCTGTGATCCTGGATGCTGTGTGAGATATGACCAGCTGTCTTTCATAGAACGTGTTGAGCGCATTCAAGTTGCTAAGTAAGAGTTTGGATAAGCTCCTGTGTACAAACCAGGGCTGCTGTGGAAACATTAATTAATTGTAGGGTTCAGGGCAGGGTCTGAAATGGGGGTGTATATGGTGGTATGCCATACTGTCCNCTCTCCCACTGATATTACAAAAAACTATAAATCCCCATTCACTTTCTACTATTTGCTATGTTTCCATACCACCACTTTTACATGTCAATAACGCCACTTCTAAATTTCCACTTCGACCACTGACTCAGGGTTTTTAAGAGCTGTGCAAGAGGGGGGGGAGGCAATATTCTTACATGTAGTGACTGTAGGATTGCACGCACTTACGTATATACTCGAGTATAAGCCGACCTGAATATAATCTGAGGCACGTAATTTCACCTAAAAGAAACTGGGATAATTTATTGACTTGAGTATACAGTAAGCACAGCCCCCACCCCTGTAAATGTCTGTCTGTCACCCCTGTGAATGGCTCATGTCACTGATGGATCATTGCCCACATAGCACTGCATTGTCTCCGGTCTCTATGTCCCAGCTCCTATAGATCTTCTCCTATATGCCAATTGTGTTCCTTTTTCCTGCATGTGTAGGGTTAATATAAGGCAATGTAATGCATGTGTCAGCTCTGTGTGCATGCTGCATGCCAGTGTCACACTATCTCCTTTAAGCTTCATCTTAACTGTGAGCAATGTGTGCAGCTCTGGTATCTGGGGACAGAGAGGTAATCGCTGCCACACAACAAGAGACATATGAAGGCTGCAAGCTAGATTCGGCTATGTGGACTGATAACTTTAACGGAGACCCAGCAGCGTACTCACATCCCTGCATCACCCAGGACAATGAGTCAAGTATAAGCTGAGGGGGCATTTTCAGCACAAACAATACAGTATTTAGGTCTGGATCTGGTACAACATGTTTGCTGACAACTACCTCCTACTCCAAAATCATTATAACTCAAAACACCATCCCACCCCTTCTTCCTTGTAGGTAGCCCTTCTAATCAACATAGGACCCAGTTACATATCAGGACACAACCCATATTTGTGTGGATAGTCTCTCCCATATATACGTTTCCCGGGTTAAACATTGGTTATAATAGACATACAAAACCCATGGTTTATATATCTTGAGAACTCTTTTGAAAACATATAACAAAAAGATGTTTTTTTGTCCATTAAGATGTATTTCCTTTCCATTTTTATATGTGTTACATTATAGTCTTGATAAGAAAACAATTATATGGCAAATAGTATAATACGACTGTGTGCAGTATCCTTGATATATAATATAATTCTGAGCGCAATGTAGCAAACATATTGATTATCTGAGGACAATAATAAATATGCCATGGTCTAAGGCACATTATAACTCAAGAGCTTTCTTCATGGATTAATTCATAGTTCCCAGTGCTTGCATACTTGCCAATTGCCCACGTGCAGCTTGCCAGAGATACGAAAACTGTAAAGTAAAAATCAATGTCCAAAAATGTGCAGATTAATGGCACACAACAAATTTACATTTAAAATGGTTAAATATCACATTAAGTAAAGTACTTAATTAAATATATGACCATAAATATTATATTGCACTCAGTAATATAAATCTTTGAAAACAGAAGATGAATTTACCACTATACTATGTTATTATGAGTACACAAGTATAATTAAAATGTTAATGTAAAATCATTAACTTGTTGGAATAAATAATAGAGGCTTTTTATCAAAGTAGATATTGACATAAGTGTTGCTACTGAAGATACAGAATTATATTTCATAAAAATAAATACATATATCCTCTACAATATGACGAGCTACGGGGTAGGGTGCCCAGATGAGCGATTTTACTCTCTCCTCTGACGCGCGATGACCTCGTTCTTGCGCTCCTTCCCCTCTGCCCAATAGACGTTTCTCAAGCTCTTCCACTATTCCTACTTCTCCCCCATGAGACGCTTCCAGGCTGGCCTCTCTGAGACGAGTAACTGCCCTAGATGTTCCACCCAGGACGCAGACATCTTCCATTGCCTATGGAGTTGTCCTTTCCTTCAGCGGTTTTGGTTGTCTATTAAATGGTTTTACAAACATCTGGTGCCTTACCTGGCTCTGACTCCGGAGTAGGCCCTTTTCGGTATTCTCCCTGACACACATTGCTTCCCCAGGTTGCACAGAAAATTGCTGCTTTGTGTGAGTGCGGTCGAGAAGAAAGCCTTTCTACAGACTTGGATCAGCCCATACCCCCCGCCTCTCCCTGTTTCGTGAAAAACTCCACTGTCTTTTCCATATGGACTTAGTGGAGATGCTCCTAGACAAGAAGCACCACGCGGGCCATTTCTTCTTGGTCTGGGAAATTTGCCTGGCTACCCCCACCACCACCTTTTGCGCCCGCATCAACTCCTCACTGGAACCAGGGCGGCAGAGCAGTAGAATAAATTGACATTATTTAAAAAAAAAAAAAGAAAAAACATTAAAAATAACTTAAAAAGAAGAAAAAAATCCCTCCAATGATTAGAAAGCGCCGCTACTCGACCACGTCATGCTGCACGTCATCACGTGACACCCGCAGACCTAGCGTTCGACCTGACTGGAACATACTGGCTGTTCCTTGGGGTCTGGCTCCCTCCACCCTGATGCTCTTGATAGTCCACATGGTGTCTTGTAATGTGACTTCCTCTGGTTTTACCTCAATGCATTATTGTATTGATTGCACTGTTCTGTTTTTGGTCCTCTGTTATTATTTCATCGCTGTAATGCCCATTCTATGTTGTGTTGCTCATGGTAGGAAAAATGTAAAGAAAATACATAATACACACATGCTGAATATAATCTATTAATTAAGTGATTGTAGCCTGTAGATCTGTGTCTAAATTAACTAAGCAGGGGGAATGCAGGGAGATAAAAAATTGGGGATGTTGCCCATAGCAACCAATCAGATTCTCACAATGAAACTGAAAGCTTGAATCTGATTGGTTGCTATGGCAACATCTCCACATTGCAATCTCCCTGCTAAGTAAATTTAGGCCCTTGAGCATAATAGGTAACAAAGCATATATAAATTATTTCTTATTATACTATAAATTACCAAACATTTTTTGGCTTTGTCCTCCTTGATGTGACTTTGTGTTAAATCCAGACCTCTTCTGACTCTCAACTCGGATGTTTTTATGGCACCGCTCATAAAGGCAAAATTTCTTCAGGAAATGTTTCAATGACATTGTGTATGACAATGTGGCATTATATCAATATATCGAAAGGATTGATTGTATTTATGGAAGTTTCTAGTTGTGCCAAGTGAGTGTCTTACAGCAAGTGGCTTATATTAGAAATGAGTATGTTTTTATCTCTTTCCAAGTTAGTTTGTATATTGAATGGATGCAACTTCATAGCTAATTATGGCCAGGACTGGATTAATCAAAGAAGCAATTCTAGTTTTATTTAAGATTTAGCATATTAGTGCCTTTAATACTAAAATAACATATAGGATATGCTGGTTATTTGATCTACTTCTGCCATTACTTGACTTCTGTCCCTCATGTGGCAAGTAAACCTTCCTCGCAGTATTACACCATGGGGGGAATTCACTAACTGACGATTTACAGAAATCTATATATAGGAGAGCTTCGCTGCGCAGATATATCACCGGCTGCTAACAGTTCACATAAGAGGTCCACCCCTCTAAAAAAATACAAGAATAAAAGATAATATATGAGGACTCTGTCTGCGCTAGTGTACTACTGTGGGGAATGTAATGGTGAGAAAACCTTATTGCAATATCTGCATAACACTTTTTAGGATGATGAAGTGTACAGCTCCATTGTAGCAGAAAACATGTGGAGAAAAGAAGATAAATTAAAATATGACATTTAATATATACTTCTTAAGACCATATAAATACATAAAAATACACAAACTATCCAATAAAAGAATATACCATAAATAATGTGAAAAGAGGCTGCCGCGTACCCCGCAGGTGGAAGAACCCAATATCGGAACACCGGCCCACTGTAGCTCAAGCAGTCCCGGGAAGGAGCGATGGAATGTACAGAAGGACTCCGGGTGTCGGGAAGCCTGGGTACTGGAACTTGCCTCGGCTGCTCTGACTGACGCGTTTCGGGCACGTCCGGCCCTTTCTCAAAGTCATCCTTTTTGATAATTATTTTCTGTTACAGCATACATGAAATGTTATCAATGGTCGTTCTGCTATTTGTATGTGCTACTCCTTGTTACCCCCAATCCCCCTCCCCCCCTTTTTTTTACTTCTGTACCCCCCTTTCCCAAATTTTCAATAAAAAATTTAATGGTTAAAAAAAAAGAAATGTTATCAATAAGTTAATATAAAATGCATTGTTTCTACTGACAGTCCCTATTTTAAAAAATGTAAGAAAAGTCCATTTTCATTGTAACTGTTATGATCCATACTCGTGTACATCCTATTGAGAAAGGATTGTTTTAAAAGCAAACAGCATATTTTTTTGTTTCAGTAGTCAAGGTGGAGCGTGTAATGCGCAATGGCCCTCAAGGACAGCGTTGTATAGGACATGTCTAGATGCACAATACAGCAATATATTTTCATTGGAAATGATTTTCAAACCCTGCTTGACCAACCTCATTTCTGTGTAGCATTCTTTTCCATCTAACACACAAATATATCTATTAGCTGAGAATGTATTCCATGTCTAGGACACCTTATAAATCATGTTNTTTTTTTTATTTGAATTTGGATATCTGTGGAAGGTATCGCAAATAAACCGAGCAAACTAGTTTGCTAAGTGCCACAACTTCATAAACGTCCAGGGGATTGTGTAGCAGCTGTGAAATGGATGGCCATTCATTGGAACAGACATTATCTCATCTTTTATTGTTGCTGCAGCACTATGCTCACCAAATGAGCTTTTCTATGTGTCTTGTTGTAACTGATTTATTGCGTTAGTGCAGCTGGAATGAACAATTTTGAAAGGTATTCTTCCACACAATCCATATCATGGTCAGGGCATATTAATATACGTATGTAATGCCAAGGAATCTTTGGTCTATTATTGATGTGCAGCTATACCACAAGGAAATGTATGTATGTAATAGTACAGACATTGGAAATATATATAAGGACCCTTCACATGTCTTTGTGTCTAATAGACAGCCAGTTGCCCTTTTAATAATTTTTTTGTCTTGGTATACCTGCACAACATCAGTGCTTTAGATATGTAGTAACAGATGATATTGTGTCTGGTATATAGAAAACATTTACAGTTCGCCTGGTTCTGTCATTACATTGACACAGAAATGTTAATTGAGTCATACCAACAATTGAGAGATACCAACAACTCAAATGATGGCATAGATGTTCCGTACATTAAGGCAGTGGGTCGCATCTTCGGGCCCGGTGCTTTGTGAGATGGTGGGCAGAGCCCTTCCTGTGATATTATCGAGCCAATTGAGCTGCAGCAGCTGAGTCCGGTGACGGTATGGAGTGACTGCCCCAGCAAACCAGGTGAGGTGTGGGGGGGCAAAAATATTGCTTTATATTATCATATAACGTACAGATTGTCTGTGACCTTCCACCTTTCCTCCCATTCTACATTCATTTGTCACATAGGATTACCACGATTCAGCCCCTTTTAAACCTTCCCCCCAATTAACCTCCGGAAGCTGTAGTTTGGTAGAAAACATATACTTTCCACTGTTTAAAATGATAATCCGATTTACTTAAAATATCAATAGACCAATAAAAAAAGTCTGCAATTNAAAAATATATAGGGGCATTGTTCTGTGGTACCATGTAAATATACAGTTTGTCAGATGGGGTGTCAGTGTGTTAGTTTGAGAACCCCTGCATTAATGTGATCCCTGCAGTAGTGTATTATATCACTGGGGCTAGTAATCTATGTATACTTTTGTTTACTTAAGTTTGATTGGGTTTCCTCCAAGTACTGCAATGTATTTCTTTAAACCAAAATCATACTGCTTTTAACAAAATGCACCCCGGTATAATATGAAAACTCCAGTGTGACAAGCAAATGGCCATTGTGTATTGTGTGGAAAGCCCTGCATTATGTGGTCAAGTTCGACGTTTTGTGATGTCACATACATTTTTCCACCAAATTTAACGCAAAAGTAGCAATTTTTGGAAGTTTAAGAAGCTGAAGTTAGAATAATGAAGGGTATTTCTTGCTAACTATACACTAGATTAACATTTTTAGATTAAATTTTCTACTCATTTATTTTCTTAGATGGGATAATTAAATATAGATAATCCAGGTGAAAGGCTATCTTAATATATTTATTACATAAATGATAATAGAAATAGAAAATGTAGCAAACAGTAGGAAACCTTACATTTGTCTTTATGTATCTGAAGTCTTTTCAAGAAGTTCTACATCTATGATTAGTTTAGTTGTCCTTATTAAATATAGAAGACATTTCAATTCGAGGTAATACTACTCAACATGGGAAGAAATATATACATCTGTGTAATTTACAGTGCTTTTGGATATCCAGGATACTGAAATTGGTACATACATTAGATCAATGATGTATGGTATATTACAACATAGTTAAAGACAGAATAACATAGTATTGTCTCCTTAAGATCTAATGACAGAAACCTGATTGTGATTGTGATAACAGCTAAGAAGAGGCATGCAATTGTCCTAATGGACTGTGCATCTCACGTTTTATAAATATGATGCCAGATTATAGGGAAAGTTATTCAGTGTTGACACATTATCCAGCCAATCATAACAGAATATAAATGGCCTCTTTACTAAGAAAGGTTATTACCGATGACTGGACTTGATGAGAAACTTCTGAATATTTGAGAATTGATTGTCTGTGGTTTCTAGTCTTCTGAAGAGTCTCTGAGGAGTTTCTCCATTATAATAATGGGCAAATGTAACAGACAGGGGAACTTTGGTCACTTGTTAAGACATTAGTTATCAATAAATACAATTATAGATCACTGTCTGGTTTTTTTGACTGTAGTTGGTAAATTTATTTCCATGTTTTTTGTTCCTTAATATAGAAATTGTTTTGGGAGTCTCATGCATACAGATCATGATCAAATTAAATCTAATGTTCAAAAATAATATTTGATTTGTTTATATTTGGGTTTTGGTTCACGATGGTAAGATAGATCTTTGCTGTTTTTTGCTATTTTTTTTCTATGCTACATAACATTTAACAGTGTGGTATTTTATAGCATTGTTCAAAGCATCACAGGTTCAGACAGGCAGGTCCAGATACAGGTATCATACAATGAACAAATACAGGCAGACCTTGCAATACCAGTCATTTTGTACTAGTAGAAAGAATAGAAAGCGCAAGGTGAACAGTGTGATGCTGCCTACCAACCAAAGTTTCCTAGTAGATGAACTACAGTATTTACCATTTATCTCAACTGCATGTGGTTCCCTTTGTATTGCAAACTCAAATAAAAGAAATGGATTGTAATTGCCGCCCAACTATGTATGTGAATATTTTGTATGAATGCAAGATATCTATATTCAAACTTCTATTTTGGATATATAAAGATATCTGAGCAAAACAGTCAAATAGATGTACAGATGCTTTGCGGTACTATTTAGTGTGGTCAGTGGTCACCTTGTAACCACTTACATTGAAGCTAAATTAAGTTTTTTCTGACGTGCATGGAAATTCAAGGAACTATGGAGGTGTGCATCATAATGCAGAGAACAAACTAACTCGACTTTGGGGTATAGATTGGGGCAAGATTGTCCATAGCAACCAATCAGATTTAAGCTCTCAGTTCCAACTCAAATCTGATTGGTTGCCATTGGCAACATCCCAACTTTTCAATCTCACTGCAATCTCACCACTTAGTAAATATACCCCTTTCTGTCAGAAGTGTCATTGTTCTTAAGCCTTGATTGGAGGGAATGCATTTAGATGTTAGTACAGACGTATCTATGCATAATTGTAACAAAATAGTAAGTATGGTCCTATGGGGATGATCATACCCAGGACATTGAACAAAATGTGTAATGCAGGGCTTGAAGTGTGGGTGTATACTGGGGTATGTCATACCGGCACATTTACCACTAGTGTAATTGAAAGACCACATGTCCATTTACTTCTATTATATTCTGTGTTTCCATAGCGCTACTTCTATATATCCATACCACCACTTTTAAATTCCCACATCGACCACTGGTGTAATGTATAAACATAGCCTTTAGCAGAGTGCTAGACGTGCAATGTAAAAGATCCCAATAATAATTGCTTCTACAGATCTCTATTATGTTTATCCAAACACAAAGGATCCTGTGTGCGAAATGTCAAATTGATGCAGAAAAGTACCATATGGATACAGGTACATTTGATTACATTTTATTTTTGAAACCTCTGGGTCAAAAGTGTTTAATAGACTTTCCTGATATGTGTTAAATTCCAATTTGCACGGTGCCTGATTCACCTGATTCATGATATGAAACTCTATAATAATTATATCATTTGTTGTGGAAAAATAAATAATAAAGCATTTTACTCATTAAAATACTGTTTCTTGTTCCTATACCCACATTTACACTAATGATCCGACATGGTGTTTTATTCAATGAGCTTCCAATGCAGCTTGTTTTTAAATACTGGTAATAAGGTCATCCGACATTTCGGCATCGGATGTTCCAGACTCACTAGGGAACCTATCTATATCTTTATAAGATCAAGGTTAATCCTTGGGTTCTGGACTGAGAAAATACCACACAGCATAGGGATTTTACAACAAGCCAAAGGGCGAGCTACAGATCAGAGAACATGTTTGTTGATTCTTTTGGCATCACTGATGGAATGCTAATTATCTACCATCTCCATGCAGAGACTGATTGAGGGCACAACTGCTACTCTTTGACCACAAATAAATAAGTAAACACACGGTAAATGCTGGAATCAACGACTCTAACTTGTTCAGTTATGTACAGGACATCATCTAAATGATTCTTAATAAACATATTTCTTTATCCGTTAATTTTACCCAAATCATATTATTTATAGGAAAGGATTCCTAATTGGCTGTCAGAAAATGAACCTGAATATGTATGTACTATTGTTTATTTCAATACCTTTGGCCATGAAGCAAGGCGAGTGGCAAGAGAATGGCCTCAAAGATCCAGTATCAAAATCCCTCTGGCCTTCTGCTTGGAAATCTAAAAGCGGCGCAGTCCAATGGACTCTGTCCAATGTTATTGCTTCACAGTCTGCAGCTAAGAACACTATATTACACTATACCAGTGCTAGACAACCACAAAGCCCTAGAGACACATGTGGCCGTCAGCTGTGTTATGTCTCTTCTGTGGTTGATTTAATAACTGTTTTTTACTGTGATTTAAAATTGCAGTAAACTGCCGCAATTTTGTCTCAAATAAATAACACTGTCTGGGTATATTTACTAAAATTCGGTATGGCATGGTGAGATCAACTTGGTGTCACTTTCTGCGGATTTTTAAAAGCCAATGACAGATTCTTGCTGTGAAATGCTGTTGCTTTGATCATTTTCAAATCGACAGAAAGCACTGCCATATAAACCCAAAAAACAAATCCCCCCAAAAAAATATCCTTGTCCCTTGTCCCCCATCATGCTGGCACTTATTGGCATATCATTCAAGCATGACTACAAAGAAGTGGTTGGCATAACAGAGTAGCCTATTAAGTATAACAGTAGCCTCTTTTATCAGTCATTAATACGTTTTTAAGTGTAAAAAACGATATTAGGTAGAGGCCTGCTATCTGTTACAACCCTGAGGATAAGCCCAGATAAGAGAATCACTTTGTTCCCAGCTCTCCTGTCCATTGTTCTGGCTTTTGCTTACGGCCTGGGCTAGTTCTTGGATCTGTTGTTTTCCCTTTCTATTTTTTCGACATGTGCACGAAATGATCTTTACCTACCCATTTTCTGTGGAATACACATGGATTATTTGTTGGCTTGTATTCCCGTGGAAGACACACACGTGAGCAATCTGCATTCCTTTTTTCTCTGTGCTGCCCTGGAAGAAGTGGTAATCTCATGCCTACTTAGTGTGCCCCATTTGCTCTATATATCCTGGATCATGCCTAGCTCTACACATCTTGGAGTTGCTATTACAGATCCTTACCTCTTTGCTTCTCTTGGCGCTTTTTTTTTTTACCTCGCACCATACCATGCAACATCAGGAGAGCTTTTTCTGCATCTCTGGAGGCTATTGGATTTTTGCTGTCAGGTATCTGTATATCTATTTATAATTTGCTGGGAATTTATGGGGTGACTGTTCTCCTTGATTATATCGTAATATCTAAGGTGGAGAAATGACGTCAGCATGTTCCTGCCTGTCTCGGGCAGATGTATCTTTTTCAGTGTAGATATTACCAATCATTTCTGATCTTATTATAAACAAATTTACTCAGCAGCTCCAGATGACCCGACTTTACATCACCGGCTTTTGGAGGAGGCTAGATTACCCAGATTGTCTCCAGATAAACAGGAGTTTTTAAATAGGGATATCACAGAGGAGATCAGAGCAGTTATCATATCATTGACAAACCAGTCAATGGCCTCAGCAGGAAATTCCAATTCTAATATGTAGNGCTGTATCTTATATGGCATACCGGGACAAGACAGGGTTGCCCCTCTACCTGTTGCTTTTTAATCTGGCCCTTGAGCCCCTGCTCCTTATTTGTCAGTCATGGGCAATCAGGAAATTAAAGTCGCTGCCTTTGCTCATATTTATTTCAAACCTCTACATCACACTACCACCTATTTTAGATAAGATTACTGAATTTGGCTTGGTGTCAGGTTTCAAAATTAATCGGACAAAATCTGTGGCCATGCTGCTGGAANCTTTCATATTTGCGAACCTTTCATATTTGAGGAGACTTATTATATAATAGTNTTATATAATAGTCACATTTCCCAAATTGCTATAGCATGTCCAGATCCTCCCTATTGTTTTGTTCACTGCNGATGAAAAGCTAATTAAACAGGAATTTCGTAACTTCATTTGGCAAGGTAAATGCCCTTGAATTAGGGCCCGACAATATTTCTAATCATGATTTAGATTCTCTGGTCTCTTATACCAGCCCTTAATGTCCCTTACATTATTGCCATTTTAGTGTATCTATGGATCATTCATGCTCAGATTAATAAAAGTATCTCCTTCTGGACTGAGACCTTTCCACACTTATCTACATAAT
>JABWIB010013257.1:0-14103 GCA_016617825.1 Platyplectrum ornatum
AGAGAGGGGAGGAGAAGGGAGGAGCTGGCCAGAAAAGAGGGGAGGAGAGGAGAGAGAGGGCTGGCCAGAAAAGAGGGGAGGAGAGGAGAGAGAGGGCTGGCCAGAGAAGAGGGTGACCAGAGAAGAGGGGAGGAGAGAGGGCTGGCCAGACAAGAGTGGGGAGGAGAAAGGGTTGGCCAGCGAAAGGGGGGGAGGGCAAGGGAAGACAGAGGGCTGGGCCAAAAGAAGAGGAGAGGGCAAAGGAGGACAGAGGGCTGGGCCAAAAGAAGAGGGCTAAACATGAGCAAGAATAGACCTGTATAAAACCATGATGAACTGTGAGGGAAAGCAATCAGTAACTGGGAAAAAAATAATTGAGAGGTGATAATTTTCTTTGCTCCCACTTCACAATGTAATTATAACTAAGGACTACATGTTTTCAAACTCTAGACCACTATAAATGAAGTAGGAAGAAAACATTCTCCTGTTACTGTTAATCTGATCATTACCTGATCTGCAGTCAAAAGAGGTTCCTCATTGACACCAGAGTCATGCTCACTCTTTTCATTCAGTTCTTCCTCTTCCTTCTCATGAAACTAGAAGATGAAGACATTACTCTATGTAGAGGGAAACAGACCTATAGGCATACATTTACTAATCAGGGAGATTAAAAAGATGTTACACATGGCAACCATTCAAATTGAGCTCTGTTTTATTTTACATACTGGAGAATTTGAGCTTGAATCGGATTGGTTGCTATGGGTTTCCCTGCTTATTAAATTTAGGCCAGTGTTATGTGATTATGGGTTTTAATCATTCCCCCCAAAATTTTAGCGAATCGTATTTACCCTCTAAGCATAAAAAATCCAAATTCACTTAGCCTATGTGGTCTGTCCCAAACATAACTCGTGTATTTATAGCCATGAATCTTAAAAGTAGTTTTGCCCACTAAGGAGATAGGATCCCTGACAAAACATACTGTGTGCTGCTGTTCCCAATAGCTGTATATATTTAGTCAGTCAATGATACCATGTAAAGTTTGCAGAAGGTTCTAGACATGCTCAGGACAACATACTGATGTATTATGACAGTTCTAGCATTTTTCTAAATTGCTCCAGTCTTTTATACTTTGCTGTGTACCATCATTATGGAACAACCAACTCAGCGTCTTCCAGTAATGTCTGCTGTTTAGAAGGTCAGTGAGGAAGAAGCATCCGGCTCTTACGCAAGAAGCTCTGCACATTACGCCCCTTTTACAGAATTCCCTTTAGAACAGGCAGGGAAGCAAGTAAGAGCCTGAGAGTGCAATCAGAGCATTGCTTACAATGGACACAAAAATACAATATGCAAAACTGAGATGCTGACACACCTGAATAATAGATTAGTCTGCAGGCCTCAATCACAATGACCTCGCTCTTCCTGCTGCTTGGATGAGGATTCCATTAAAATTTGCTTTTATACCAAAAAAATTGGCAAAAGAATAGTATCTTTAGGCTTTACATAGAATTATCAATCATTAAGTTTCAACTACTATCCAAAGGTCCAAAATAGCATTAAATATATTAAAACATCGATTCAAGAAGCAAAATAAAAACTTATGGGATCCCCAGATGCTCTGCAAACCACATCACTTATATTACATTAGCTTTGCCATCATCAAGGTGTTATCACCTAAGGGCAAATCACGGCAGTATAGACAGCAGATAGAGGGCAAGAGCATTATGGAAATCTCACCATTTGAAATATTTTATTAGTCAAAGAAATACTTACAACCGCAAGAACAGGACTTGAGAATTAAAACGTATCGTCAATAGTTATTTATATAGTTCGACTCCCAGGATGTGCAGTGCAGACCACAAGCGTTTATCTGGACTTATTTATATGACTCCTGTGGGGTTTATATTATTTATTTTTAAATTCCTGGCTCCAGGTGACCTTCTTTGATGTCAAAGATGTACAAGAGTTTGTCTTTACACAACATTTTGGATCTAAGGAAAAATGTGTAATCAGGTGGGTCCCCTTATTCTATTCCTTAAATTTTTGTCCTTTGTGATGAAGCCAGGCAATGTTGTAAAAACAATCAATGCTCTATGCCAGTGGTTCTCAAACCAGTCCTCAGGACCCCATAACAGTCCACGTTTTCCAGGTCTCCGGGCTGGAGCACAGGTGGGGTCATTACTGACTGACATATGTGACCAGGTCCACAGGTGATGCTAATTATATCACTTGTGATTGTGAAGAGACCTGCAAAACATGGACTGTTAGGGGGTCCTGAGGACAGGTTTGACAGGCTCTATGCAAACCAATTGGATGACAGATATCCTCAGTGGTTAGAAACACAAGCATTGCTCTTCTGGCCAAGCTCATACTGACAGACATGACTGGATAGAGATTATTGTAACAATTCACAAATTATAGTGAACTGGCACAATAATCATTCTAGTGTGTGGCTCAGATAAAATTACAAAAGATCACATTATCATCCCAGAAAAGCAGTGGGACAATAATCTGATCTTCCGAATTCTAGATTGATATNATCCAAGAGATGACTAAACTGTGCAGTATATGTGCAAGGCCCACCGAAGATAATGTACAGCACAGGACACAAACACTAAATGAATTTTACTCCTACAAGATACATTTACACAAACACTCCTGTACTGTGATGTCCGAGTATTACACATGGCATGAATCAAAGAGTGGAGTTCAGGGAGCACTAGTGTCTGGTCATGCATATGAGTGCATGTTTAACTCCTTCTGCAACACATACAAGGGTCAACTTCCTATGAAGCCTTGAGGAGAATCAATAGAAGTGTCTATGCAATATAGAGTGAAGCATGTAAGGTAATGGGATCGCTGGAAAGTCATGTGTACTAACTAGTGCCAACCTCAATAGCCTGTTGCATGCTTGACACAATCCTGGAATGCAAGATTAAACCATCTTTACTTTTGTTTGAAGATAAACTAAGCAGGCAGCTTTAAAAGAGGGGATGTTGCCCATAGCATCCACATTCAAGCTCTCAGCTTCTTTTTANATACTGGAGAATGNGAGCTTGAATGATTGGTTACTATCAGCAACATCCCCACTTCCTGCAATTTTCATGCTTTGTAAATTTAGGCCAATGAGTTCATCAGCCCCTCTGTATCGCTATCACAGGTGCATGTCACATGGGGAACACAGATGATGCTTGACACGTACCTCTGATTCAGACAAGTTACCATTCAGTAGTTCCTCACTCTGTTCTCTCCACTTCTCCCCATTTAGTGGGATGTAGTTGTCAGTGAGAGCGTCCCAGACTCTGTGAATGATGGAAGAAACATGTCAGTGACTGGCATCTGGACCAGTCTCACCCTGAGGGTAATGATGTCNGTGTACAAATATGTACAGTAGCAGCAAAAGGCCCTAGTAAACAATAAACACAGTCACAGAGCACATAGTCAGTAATATGAATATGAAGTTGTTAGACACCAGCTATGGAGAATGTACAGCATAGGGGTTTTGTCATTTGAGCCAAAAATACATAAAGAATAAAACTAGAACCAAATCAGGAGTAAATATGACACAACAAATATGTAGTTAACATATAAAATGATATGATACAGACTTGTCTGTTCGATCAGTGATTGATATATCATTTGCCACAATGGTCACTGACATTAATGGCTAATGACATTACTTTGTCCAGTGTAAATTACTTTGGACTCCTGCTCTTCAGTATTTAGTAAAGAGGGTTAAAAAGAGAATACATTGTTGCTGAATAGGGAAAAAAATAAGGCATTTAACACATTTTCATGCCAAAACTATTTTGNAAATGTTACATCAATAATGCATAGTAGATAAAGGCCTTTATTGATCAATAGGAATACAATAATGACTGCAAATCTACATATACAGCATTCCGGGTACTACACAGTCCACCAGATATTCAATAAAAGCAAGACTGGTTACGGGTGCATGCCTCTGCATTACATAAACATACAGCAAAGTAATAATTAGCCAGGGAAGAGTAACTGGGGAAGGTTTTCTATGGAAAGAATGGTACAGAGCGGAAACCATCCAGAGGCAATTACCATAACAATGACCCCAGACACACAGTCCCGAGTCCTTGGCTCTATGTGCCAGGCTGGCTTCCATAAGCTGAGGCAAAAACAGGGAGCCAGTTACCAGGGCTATNCAGAATCTGGCACCACTCCAGTAAACAGAATCACATTCAGTAAACCAGTAAGAGACCAACTAATAGAAAGTAAATCACTAGAGGTGTCCTGGTACCCATTATACAGATTATATTCTCCTCTCTCTAATCTACTGGAATCAGAAACTTTCCTGAAGTAAAGGGTCTCAAACTTGTTACAATTACTACCCTGGATTAACACACAGGAACCAGGAATAACCAACACTAAAGAAAACAGCCATGGATTTAACACACAACACAAGGAAACAATTCTACACAGTACAAGGAGGTGTGAGAACAGTCATTTGGGACGTCTCCGCCTGGTTCCACTTACTCCTCATCCCTAAGCTGTTCATCCTCCTCTTGGATCTGCAGTTGGTTCTTCACAGGAGCCAGGTTCTCGGTTTTCGTATTGTAATTCCGAAAGCAAACATTGAGCTTCTCATCAAATTCGTTCACCAAATCTTCCATGGACTTGAAACTGATGATCTCAGAGCTAAAGTTCTCTAGCTCAGAGAGGGATGCATCCTCCAGATGTCGCGAGGGAGACATGTAGATATTCCTGGACTTGTCTTCGCGATCCTCTGAGTAGGATCTAATGTCATCAAACTCCTCATCCAGACACACCAAAGGGGCCTCCATCTCTGAGCACCTCAGGGGTGGAGGCTGGGAGGTCACTTTCAGTTTACCTGTGTCAACAAAACATACATTTCAGTACAAGAAAGTCTCACCTTAAAAGAATGTGCGTTGTCACTGCATTCACATAAATATGTTTAAATCTCAACACACCACAATATCATATCATTATACCATATAATATACAATATCATATAAAATCATATCAAACCATAGCATAGACTATCATACCATATAATGTATCAATCAGTGGTTCCAAACTGTGAGCCATGGCTTCCTAGGGTCCCGCAGCGCTCTCATTGGGGTGCCACGTTGGTGGCACGTTGAAACAATAGTGTCGCTATTGTTTCTATTTTACTTCTTGTTTAGGAAGTATATTTAAATAGATCTGATGTGAACATGAAGTATTTCCGTCTTTANCCAAATAGTTATTACGCTATTTTGACTCAAATGAGACAGCATGGAAATTAGCCGAAAAACATGAGCTTGTAATTCACTACTAGACATATTGTACCCTGAAGGGAGACACGTGTGACCTCATGACCTCCAACTATCAATGGATATACCATAGTCTTGGCAATGTCAGTAATGGTATGTTATTTCACACACAGAACCAGACTGACAGTAAGTTCATCTGGGAAAAACCACTATGAATGTCAGACTTAAGTTACTGCTGGGTAAAACCACTCTGGATCTGGAGCTGTTGAGGCAATTACAGGAAAAATGTCATCCCATTTGCTTTACAAACCTGTATACAGAACAGCATGTTACGCAGCTCCTTTTTCCATCAGTTACACAATTGCCCCGTTGAGTTGCAGATATTGTGTATGTAAACCTCCAGATTACTATGTAGGCCACAGTCATAAAGGTTATTATGGACAGTTATAAACACCTGCAAGANCTTTCACCTCTGATAAGTGGAACAGTCATACTGTTCCTTTACTTACCTCCTTCAGTATAAACATTCTTATGAATGATATACATAAGCATGGACAGCGACACCTGGGTATGTTTATTCAGGTACACCACCTCTGGTGCTTATACCCACACTCTGTCGTGTTCACAGTATGCAGGAATTAACAATGGAAAATAATCATACAAAATACTTACATTGCTGTGAATTGTCAAAGGAGTGCTGGAGTGGATAAAGTCACTTATCCTCATGTACATTGACTATATTTTAAATCCTTTACTATACCCTCTAATCATCACAGTAAAAATCATTATCATCAATAAATCATAATAAAGTGAAAAAATATGAATGGTTAAAATATTTGTAAATGAGTATTTATCAAAAACATCAAAAAGCAAATGACAGATACCGCTGTTTCCTGTGCCAAATCCATCACCACAATAGGAGCCATCATTATAGCAGGTCACAATACCGGAATACATACATATACACATACATAAAAATATATACATACACACACTACATTCGTGTGTGAAACCCATCGTTTTCTGCATAGGAAACACATTGCCGCCATTCATGTCTGTATACCAGTGTTGCTGAAGGGTTAATACATCAGTAGGGTTATGAGCAGAAAAACACAATGGCCTGTGAGCGGAGGATTGTGTGTGTGTACCTGTCTGGTCCTGCCTGATTCTGCCAGAGCGTATTCTACATACATCACATTGCAACTCAGAGGTCATATTACATCACAGAATTCTGTGTATACATCATCTGGTCAACCAGATCATAGCAGATTCTTGATCAGTTCCCATCTGAGGTAAACATGTCACCCATGAATGTGTCATACACTTCTGCAAGCTGACAGGTAGCCAGCTAACGCATCCAGTGGCCCTAATGGCTACTGTAATACCCACAGGAACCCAGGCTGAGACAACCCCATATATCACAAACACCCAGGAAATGCAGCTGCAGTGTGAGCACTATTTCCTGCAGGGACATGACAGAGCGGATGGAGCAGAGGAATGAAAGAAAATCACCTATATTGACAGCGGGTCCAGTCACCAGATTCTCACCATCAGCTCTCAGACTGCAGGGAACGAGGGTCTTTCCTAGCTCAGCATCCCTTTCCTCGCATGTCCTCCCGCTGTGAAGACAGATGCCGCCTGCGTCTACCGCGTAAGCTGGAAAGGATGGTAAAATGTACAATGGTGATGTCTTGCCTGGGAGAAGCCCTGCCTCAGCTGCTCATGAATATTCATTACCCCCACAACAGTGTTGACAAGAGAATAGTCACTCCCAATGCAGGCTGACAGACAGAAGCATGAATAGCTGCAGATCGAGGCAGCGAGATGTGTCTAATTCACTGCATTCACAGCCCGATTGTCCTCAATAAGAGGAGGGTGCAGCCCTGGGAAGATGATCAATCTTACTCTGATGGAACCAGGAAGGGGGCGTAAAACCACCAAAAATACAGCATTTCTCATTCAGAAAACACATTGCTGAGTGGTATGGCCTATACACGATTATAAATAATGGCAGCACACAAATAATCATCACTCCGCACTGGACGGCGAATAAACATTTTCACTGAACAGNGGTCACACAGATTGCCATCACTGACATAACATGTATTTCTAGGCCTGAATTAGATGAAAGCCTCTATAATCTCCAACAGCCAGCCATTTTCATGATTATCTAGTAGAGGTATATAGAAAGACCTGACATTTTCAACCTCAGATAGTAGCAAAATTAAGCACACTATGCCAAGGGTCTGATGCATGTTACTGCATCAAGTCTTAGGTCTAACTAAGTAGTACTAAGTAGAGAGACAGCAAAGTGAGGATGTTGCCCATAGCAACCAATTCAAGCTCAGTCGCATTGTGAGCTTTAATATTATTGGTCGCTTGGGGCAACATCCCCACTTTTCAATCTCCCTGCTTGGTAAATTTAGGCCTTTGTGCCAGTGCTGCAAACAAACAAATATGGTTGTGCTGTGGTGGATGTGAGCAGTTCCCAAATCACACAATATATCCTTTTAACAATGCTGTAAAGATTATTAAACACTTATATGGTACAAATGTAGAACACTTAAACACACAAAACAGGGAAACAATAATACAATTGCATACTATATATTGAATTTTATTTTATTTGTGTCATTTACAGNGGTCCAGCAGATTATTTATTGTATAATGTGACATAATAAAGNGCCGTCCACAAAAACTTACACTGCTGTCATGGAAACTTTGCATGGGCCATATTCTTGATGATGATGAAAGCTCTCCTCATGCGCACATACCGGCAGAGTATTTGGCCTCAGACATATATAACCGTCTTCATCACAAAAGTTAGACAGGAACAGCTTAACATCTGAACACAAGTCACTCACTATAAACCCTATATAAAGAGAATCTCTTTCTATTATCCTTTATCTAAAATTTAGTTATACAGTATATTGCACATTGATCTTGCTTCTTTAAATCATGTCATATCTATATCTTTATATTACAACGTAGATATCACACAAACAAGATTTTTAGATGATAATATATTTTTACATGAATAATTCAGCAGTCAATGTCCAGGGCTCCTGAAGCAATATGCAGTTNCATCATGTAGTTTGAAAGGTTGAACATTAGGATATAAAAGCCCAGTGCTACCTCAGCATTCAGGAGAAATTAGGATTCCAGGCAACCTTTTTATTCCAAGCTGAATGGACGTGAAGGCCGGTTAGTCAAAATAGACCTTCCACATCGTCGTATACTCACCTCTCCCATGCTGATGCCAAACAATGTGTCTGAGTGTATGTATGTATGTATGTATGTATGTATGTGTATGTATATATAGACACAAACACACAAAATGGAGTCTGCACATTGGTCTGTAAGTTAATACAATGCAGGTGCTTGAAAGGAAAAAGGGTATTTTACACAAAAACAAACAAGTGTGCTGGGGATTCTTGTTTGTTTTTGTATATATAGACATATTTGTTTTTTATTTTATTATTTATTTTTACAACTTGTCTTTAATGCACTGGGTTCTGCAACCCGAGAACACAATACATTGATGAAAAGAAACACTAGGGCATGTTACCCATCTGACATACAGATCAATATCATGCCCTAGCACTTGGAGGCAGTTTTTTNTATCCATGTTGGCCACACAGATTTTCATGGAATTGGGCTAAAATTGTGAACAGCTTAGCATTAGTGTTAGCATAAGGAAGAGCAACAAAAATTATCTATAATATGGGAAACTTACCACCATGCAGACATGGAGATTTCATCCTGATTTGTGACTGATTGGGTGCCATCACAGCTACCCCTAACCCAATGGAGGTCTGCTTTGGCCAAATGTTTAACAGGTGAGTAGTGTACCCTGCATTTGTGCTGGCCTTTGCACCANTATGAGGTTGGGGGACCATAAGTAGAAGATATGCTGCTGTAGCTGTAGTTATGTNTACTGGATTGCAAAGCATCTTACTGTGGAGAGAACGTAAAAAAATGTATTTCATTAAAAATCCAGGTACAGGATACTTATAACTCACGGCCAACTTTTACAACTTAAAATAAGCTGAGGTGCTCCCCATACANGAGAGGAATAGTGAGGGTGGAACATTTCAGTTAAACAAGATTTAAAGTACTTCGATTCCCTGAATGCAATTAACATGATGTCAACAATGACCACAATTTACAACATACTACTGAGGATTATTACCTGGTAATCGGTTTTCCAAGACTCCCCAATGGCAGTGCTACAAAGGGTTACTCCAATCCTTGTGATCCAGACAGGAAAGAGACACCNGAGTACCTCCTTCTGCAGCTCCTATGTCTTTCACTTTTCATCTAGAACAAATCAACAGTTACTAGCACAAATATATACAAAAGGCTTACTTGTGTCCTCCCAATGGCAGCACCACAATTNGATGTACCCAAGCAGTTTCTTCACNGGTTGGGCAATAATAATGAATTTACAATTACATAATTAACTAAAGTTTACTTAAATTGCAACACTGAAGAAAACCAAACCAACCTTGGCTTCTACAAAGGCAAAGACATCTAATGTTTTGGAAAAGTGTGTATTGCAGAAGACCCTGCCACCTNGCAAGTCATTCAATGAGGTTGATTCCTTCTGTGCTCATAAGGTGGACACTGCTCTTGTGGTTGTTAGCTTTTAAGATGCAGATCCTGACCCATTGGCCAATAACTGATTTATAATCTGGACCACCTTGGTTTTTCTCCTCCAGATGTACAAAGTTTCTTGGTGCCATCTTCTCTAACCAAGGCCAGNATATGTAGTCTCTGCTCCCTGGCGTTTTTGGCACTAAGCCAAAAGGAAGGGAGCAGTATTTCATGGTTAAGGAAAGTAGACACCACCATTGGAAGAAAATCTTGGATTNGTTCATAAAACCACCTTGCCTTGATAAAAATGTAAATATCGTGGCTCCACCAATAGCACCTGTAATTCTTGATACCCTTATTGCTAAAGTTTTTGCTGTCAAAAACACGATCTTCCATGTCCCAACACTTAAGCTTGACATCCTGAAGAGATGGAGGATCCGGTCTGCCTTCTGACAGCCACCAGAGGAGGCACTGCTTTATCGTGCTTGATACATATATTTTTGGTGGTAAATTTTTGCTGGTTCTTACTCACTGCTTCAGAAAACACTATGTCTCGTGTAGCTTTGATCACTGGACATAACATGAATATCTAGTACATAAACACTGCATACAGAATGACACAAGTAATGACACAGATTTCACAGCAAAAAACAAACAAACAAAACAATTCAAGTGTCAGTGCAAAGGAGGCAGAGACTGGGAAGACACCCAATGAATTGTTACATTGGTCCCTAGAATGCACTATGTATTACAAGAAACCTTCTGAATATTTGGAATTTGTACAATTACATGTCAGAAATCCATACACNCTGGCAAATATCCTAAACTGTAAGCAATAAATATACATTAGATTTATTCATAAACATCAGCTGTCTACAAGTCACATTTGTCTTGGTTCCATTTATCTAATATTCTGCAGAGCAATAATCACATTTGCATTCTTCTTTGCAGTCTCAGTGATGAGGCCCCTGGCTCTGTTACCATAGATACAGAAATCCCTGAAGACGTTGGAGCATAACAAGGTCCACCGAAATATTGCTGGCAAAAGCCAGAACTGCACACAAATANCCTGACTTGTATAAGTCTGCAGTAATCACCAGTGTTAACCTCAATAGATGGCTGTACCAAGGAATACCACAGGCTGGTTGAAGAAAACAGCGTGTTCTGCAAGCTTACATCCTATGAGAGATTAACAGTGTAATAACAGTGTAACAGTAACACTGGTCAGTATCTGTGCGCAACATGCAACAATAAAGTATACTCTCTGCATGCAAACCCTGCATGCAAACGCTTATCGACACCACAGTGCTGATGACTGAGGGGAAAGGGGGATAGGAGCCACTGACTAATCTCAACCCATCATTCATAACAATACCGCTTTGTTCCAAGACAAAGGAGGATGGTTGCTGGTGAATATAAGACATGCTATTATCTCTGTGTGAGAGGAGCAGAGTCATCTGGAGGGAAGCAGCACAGACATTTTACCCATATAATTACAGCCATTATGTAACCTGCGACTCACCCTCCTAACCAGTGCAAAAATAAACATTTCACAGATGCATCCAGAACCATTGGGAGCCTAGGGCAGGATCACCAAAATTATTTCTTAAAAAATAAACGAAAGTACAGGAGACTTTTTGCACAGTACACAGGACAGCAGAAATAGTTATCTTTTTTCCTCCCTTTATTAAATAGATCTTATAATATAAGCTCTTCCTGAGTTTCTTACTAAGAGCCTTGTAGATTATACTGATGATTGACTNCCATGTCTGGATTACACTGCACATCCACCTGTGACTATCATCTCCTCCTCTGAATAAAAATTCACAGAGTAGTCACTAACCAGGGAGCTTTACTCATGAGAAAATTTCTTCATATCTGAGAAATGTGTCCGCTAAAGTCTTCATCACATCAATAAACTCCGTCATTTGTACTGAAGGGGCTTGCTGCTGCTCGAATTTGCAGTCCTCACAAATGTTCCCCACATAATTCTTCGACACATGAAGCGCACCTAGCTATACGGTGCCATTTGTGATTCACCTTTAACTCAGATCTGAAATGTAACATATCCAAAAAGGTAATTTATTTCAAGGAAATAAGGCAAAAAAATAAACTGTGTAAAAAGATTTTTTAGGCTGAGAGTCCCCTTTAAACGCTGCTGGTGTACACTGCTGACGTTATCTCCCATTTTGCACACAGGACTAACCCAGGTATAGGCAGTGTAACAAATATGACGTAACCAAGGACGCCCATAATATCAGCACTGGACAACAAAACTTCCGGGACACAAGGGACACCGCTGTGATTCTCCTCTTCTACCCGCTTGACTAGCAGCGGCGGGAAGTGCTCAGACTGGTTAGGCCACACATCTTGCCTGTGTCTTTTCCTGCTGTGATCCAATAGGAACTGTCCAATCCCATTGGACTGTGCTGCCATGGGAGGACAGGAAAATACATTTACAGAACACATTTACTAATGTCAGACTTACCCTATCCTCATAATGAGAGAACCATCTCTCATCACTACAAATGACTCAATATTTACATTTCCATCATTTATTTCCTTGACCTGCATCCAACACCAAGAAGATCCAAAGTGTAGTTTTAGNTAGTTCTGGGCAAAAAATAGCAAACATTGCTTCAAAGATTTAAGCTACATATAGAAAGAAATGAGCAGAGGGCTTTGTGTGGGTTTACTTGCAAAAGCTAATATTTTAACAGATTTTACTTACAAATGTGCCAGCTAATTATTGATTAATCTATAGGAATTTACATTAGACAGGTTACTGGATCCCCAGACTGATGCTTGCTACAGGCTGGAAGACAGTGTACATGGCATGGAACAGAGTATCGGAACCCACTTATAAGGAACGTGTCCCCTATATCACACCAGTGGATGATTTTGTTAATAAATGAAACGAATGACTGTCCAATAACTGATTGCTGTGGTTTCAAAACATAATAATTTACTGATAACAACAATAATACAATGATTTTACAGTAATAGAAGAAAATCAATAAATAATCACATGCAGAGACAGAAACATTAGACATTAATACTCTGATATAACCAGCGGCATAATTATGTTTATACCACAAACACTGGTATTTCAAGTTCACTAGGAAAGTGAAAAAAATGCTTTTCATAGAAATACTATATACAACTAATACTATACATATATTACAATTTCTTAATAGTTCACACCATGCTGAGCAGGACTTTTGGTTGGCCCAATTCTCTCATGAAGAACTTCTGTATCTTTGAGAAGTTCTGGGATATTTGAGGAGAAAAAACATGACACACATACCTCAATGTTCCCATTCACTGTATCATAACTTGTTTGCAGATCTGAAAGAACTATAAGGTAACAATTTTATCACACAAGCTTCTAATAAAATAATACCTTATACAGGTAAATAAGGTGATATATCACTGAGTAACCCATTAGCCCATTGGTCTAATTTTCTACAGGGAACTACAAACAAATAATTGCCATAGATCACCAGTTTCACTAATATCTGTGTATTATAATAAATCTCTACAGGCATACATATAAAGTAGAGAGAGAAGAAAACAAGCCATTATATACAGGTAAAACAGAAAAGTAATAAATCCATTAACACAAAAATTCCTTTCATCAGGTNGTTCTCAGGAATAACAGTGTGTTCATTACCACCACACATCTCTCACAACCATCTCTCATTCACAGACGCTGCCATTATAAGCCGTTGCCATAGATACGAGGACCCAGCATTCCCATGGGTGAGAAATGGTGCTGCATGAGGAAGAGACGGTTTGAGGTGTTTTATAAATAAAACCACCAGAGAGCCAGCACATGCCAGACGCTGCAAAACACACAAAGGATATAAGTTATTGCATATTGTGGAGAACGTTGAAACACCCGCATTATAAATCTTAACAGGAGGAAAGCTCAGTCTATGAACACACAATATGAAAAAAACAACCCCAAACATCAGACCCTCCAACATAACCCAGACAAAAGGTACTTTATACTCAGTAACTATGGTAACCACCTGGATATAAGATAAGCAGTTGGTTACTATAGTAACCANCTGTGTGGAAGCGATATGGAAGCTCAGAAGCGGAGTGTTGTGCATAGTAGAATGAGTCCTGTTAGAGGGACTGGACACGTGTATTAATATAAGGATGTGTGTGTTGTGCACCTAATATAATGGGTCATAATGAAGGGTCTGGACACATGGGATGTGCGAGACTGTGCTTGTGTTTAACCACAACCTTAAAAATACTGGAAATCTCTGAA
>JABWIB010013259.1:5998-16623 GCA_016617825.1 Platyplectrum ornatum
CTAACCATGCCTGAATGGAAAATTAAAGACCATGGCCTAAATTCACTAAGCAGGGATTTTGCTGGGGATTTGAAAAGTGGGGATTTTGCCCATGGCAACCAATCAGATTTGAGCTCACATTCTCCAGTATGTAAAATGAAGCTGAGAGCTCAAATCTGATTGGTTGCCATGGGTAAAATCCCCATTTTTCAAATCCCCAGCAAAATCCCTGCTTAGTGAATTTGTGTTAACCTTTGTGTTAACCTTTGTGTTAACCTTTGTGTTAACCTATCTATGAGCATGGGACATACATTACTATAGTTAAGGTAAACGCCTGAGAATCCACCGATGTTAGAATTACCATGGTGGAAAAGTGTTTATGATAGGAACAGAGAAATGAAGACTGTTAAGTAAGACAGGGACATATTCCTAAACAATATTGGGGCATGTGGGAGGTATGCAACATCTTCACTGTTCCTCTTTAGTAGCATCAGTAATTATACCCCCTCTGTTTTTATTTTTTGCAATAAATCTTACACTTTTTACAGAATTGCTTGTAGAAAATCATATGATTCATACATATATTTGTTTAAAAGTAGATCACCACTTCTAGTTACTTTCTCTCACCAGAGCTGCCCTGATGTCACTGACAATGATCCATATACAGAATACCAGCGATTCTTCATTACAGGAGGTTGAAGAAGAAGGTAGAAAAGCAGACCCTTCCCCATGTGTGCTGGGCTACATACCAATTATTTACTACAGTGTATTACTTGGTCTTGGTTTACCAGGTGAGTAGATATACACTAAAATATTACACTAAATTCCAGACCATCCTCTGGAAATCTTTTTTGCATTGCACAAGTCTAAAATAAAGGGTGCAGGCAAATGACTTGGATGTTGTAAGTATAGTATATTTGTATGGGACATGTCTTCTATCCACAAAATTAGTGTATTGCTTCACCCTATCTAATAATTAGGAGAGCTATTAGGTAGGATCTCAATATATGCCTGGGAATGCAATTTAAACTATACAGGTTACATATAGGTTATAAATATATACTTCAAACTGTCTATTTACATACTCAGCATCAGAGAGATACCTCTTCACAAAGATTGTGTTCAATATTAAATAAAATACCTACTGTTTTTACTATTCACTAATAAGTATGTTGTCATATGTGAAAGCTGATAAACTTTTACTTTACTCCATAGGCCACACACACATTTGGTTCTTCCACTTTTCTGCTTTGTATAGTTTTCAACATGTACTTGACAAACACAGCAGTTTTGTACTATAAATACATTCACACTAGAAGTTTTAGCAATAAGGGTCTGCATGGGGTTATGATTAATAGAACTTCACAAGGAGTGGTACAGACGCTTTTGATTTGGGTTATAAGCCCTATACCTGATATTCATCTGTTCTAAATTTTGTGGGTCTTTGTGTGACACTGGACTGAATTCAGAGATCTGTCCATTGGGGATTTACACAAGACATCACTATTGGAAAATCCAATGTACAGGAGTAGATTTTTTTTAATTATTTGTACAGGGAGGAGGGAGGCAACGCTGAAATACTGCATGGCTTATGTCTGTACTAAAGGCAGGGATAGCCATGCTAATACCANCTTGAAGGGCAAAGGGGCGTTGCAGTAATAGTAACTTCACAGACCAGCTTCTGTCCAAACATGTAGGTGTCTAGAACATTGTACGAAGTTGGGGTGCAAGATGGGAGTTCGTCTGGATCCAGTCCATTGTTTGAACTGTAAAATTAGATCAAGCAATATTATATACTTGCAATGATCAGACAATCTCATTTCTAACGTGAATGTGTGAATGGAATAATAATGGTTAGAAAAACTTGAAGTGTGTGCTCAGCATTATATTTCCATTTTAAGTCACAAATGCGTGTTGCAGTTTGTTGTAAATTATAATAATTATTTTTATTTTTATATACTGCAATCTCTGATACCAGTTCATAGAATAACAGCACCAACAATACAATCTTTTGATGGAAAGTGTGTAAAAATACAAGTGAAAATATACTGGTTCATTTTGTGCATTATGCATAAATATTAAACAGAAAAATATCACCTCTCAATATCGCTTCAAATCAACATGCTTTTGCCAAATTGCAGCTTTGTTCATTGTTAATTTTACTTTTTACAGACCCTAGAGGTACTCAGACAGAGGCAAATGCAAGTGTAATTCTATCGTTAATTTTTAAAGAATCAATATGCTTGGCCAACTTGTCCATTAGGTTAGACAGAAAATACATAAAATGTGTACAAGAGAGAAAATTCTATTTGTAAGATATGACAGATGAAAAAAATGTGAAAGCGTAGTATAGTGTATGTTACACATTGTGAATGTATCACACATTAAATGAGCGAGTATGTAAAAAAAGCAACAGCAAGCGAATAGAATAGAATAGAAGAAAATAAAAGCAGTGAACAAAGAAAGAAGCAGAGAAGTGTCAATGTGTTGTACAAGAGAAAGTAGATTAGAGGTAACTATANGAAACTTAAAAAGCATAAGAGGTATATGGACATGGATAATGTTATACATAAGTAAAAAACAAGAGGCATAGATCAGAAAACATATGGTTACTACACCACAAGCTTAGGAGTCATGAAGGGTGTAAAGTGCTGGCAATATTAGTTAGTGGAGAGATTAATATTGTTGACGAAATTAATTAAGGAGAGTTTAATTTGAGTAAGAAGCCATTGTAAAGTGGTACTTGCACTGATACTATAGTAACAAGCACTCCGTTTTAAAACTGCCCAAGGACTAGTATTTTCTATTGCATTTTACCTAGTAGTATGAAGCATTTTCANTGTTAGAGAATAATAAATCGGAGGAATGTAAAGTGACAGAAATAGAAGAGAAATCTGCAGTTTTTCACCTATCACTGTAGGTAGATAGTAGGAGATACATTTTTACATGTATTANATTTTTACATGTAATACATTAAACTTATTTCAATAAAAATTTGAATAAAATAGACCCTCTTACAAATGTATCGTTGTGCATCATGCTTTAAGAACGAATACAGCTAGAAGTGTAAAATTAGAAATGAAACCATTGTATCTAATAAAAGATATTGTAAAATTGACAATAAAGCCTTAATGAAGAGTAAATAGATTGCAAAGAATAAATATAGATAGAAAAGAAGAGGTGTGTTACTTTCCTTAGATTATGTATTGCTCAAGCATTAAAAAACAGATCTCTCCTTTTCCTGTGTACGTGGGTAAGGTTTGTGTGATTAGTCATTAATTGCTTTCTGCTACACTGCCTAAGTAACAGAAAGCTGATTACGTGAAAATACCAACCAATTATGACATTATTCCTAATTATTTTATTACATGACTGTAAAACATAACAGGGGTCAATAGGCTTAAATATGGAGTAAGTGATTTGTCACTTTGTACAGGAAGCATGTATGAGAGATTCATAAGCAACCATTGCAAACAAAATGGCAAAAGACAAAGTATAATACAAATGGACCCATCTAGAACAGGTTACCAACAAACTATTTCAATCAAATAATTTGATTGGATTATTTGTTTATCATCTTTCTCTAACTTTGATTTCTGTTCATAAACTTTTACTGTTGATCCCGTTTTGGAGTATACTTATTCTTAGATATAATATAGCTTAGTCTGGGCTGTATCAGTGCTGATTTTTGATATTTACATTGGGAATGCGATTTTGACAATACCAAATACTTTTTCCTTTACTGACAGACCCAAGGACAAGATGGGCTGTTGCAGGCTGAAGAAGGCTGGGGAATGGTAGGATTAAGCTGAGGGACATGGATGATCAGAGTTGGTCACATTGTCATGACTAGACAGGTGCTGAAAGCTCAGTAAGTTTTCAGGTCTGTTGCTGTAGCCAGGTTGTCAAAGTTATATTTGTATTATTTGATTCTATGCCCTTGTCGAGTGACGTATAGTGAGGTATAGCTACCAGCTACCAGGATTTATACAGACAGTTCCGTAATTGAAATTGGAGTCCAGAGGGGTGGCATACAAAAAGTCAAATTGTAGCAGCGGCATATACACAGGCCCCTGACCTAGGTCACACCAGCGTCATTCAGAGGAGTGTGCAGCAGAGGAGTGTGCAGCAGATGATGGATAATATTAAGACATTAACAGGTAATTTAACATTTAGAATTGTATAGAATAGGTTAAGGGGGTTGTAATAGCATAGAAAAAGGGGGAAAATATTGAATAAGGGCATACATCTGGGGGTACTGAGGACATACATCTGGGGGCAATGAGGATATACGTACAGAAAGAAATGGGGGCAATGAGGAAATAGGTTCATACTTACAGGGGAGAATGGGAGGATGACTGGGTACATAAAAGGACTGGGGGTAAACAGGGGGGGAATAGGAGCGCAGATACTAAGCCTAAAACAAAGCAAGAAAAAGTCCTTTCCAAGATTTTTTCTTAAGGGACAGAAATCTCTCCATAAAAAGTAGATAACTAGTTACAGCTGAACGATCTACAAAAGCAGATCTGCATTCAAACCTTCATAAGGGGATCTGGGCATCTACAAGTCTAGAACTCAGAATTCTTGAAGGGATATCACTCTTCTCTCTAGCTCCAAAGTCCATCGTTTTCACACATTTAATTTGGGTGAGGTTGTACTGTGTGTACATTACATCAGTGGAATTTCTACAATGGGTGCAGGGTGTGCAATGCACATGAACCCTGCTGACCAGGAGGCCCCACTCACCCTGCCCCTGGTTACTGGCTTGTCAACAAGTTACTATAGAACAAATATCATATATATTCTGTGTAACTCAGATACATTATAATGTTTGTTCTATATGGACTTGCAACCAGAAGATAGTCAGATAGTCCAGTGTCTCATCTNCATAGCAGCAATGCCTTCCCTAGTGCCTGATCAACCAATAGGCTGATTGGTGGGGGCGGCTTGCTGCTTTAGGTATATGAAGATTCCAGCAGGAGGGTGGCATCCACGCATGTTTGAATTGCCAAATGGGGGGCAGGCCAATCAGTTACTCCATATGGGAGGTAAGACTGGGCCTATATTTGATAAACAATGGTAATGGAAAAGTGGTGCTATTTTCCATAGTTGCCTATCAGATTCTATAAGATCGATTTGTTGCAGGATTTAATTTTGNTGCGTTTTCAAATCGCCTCTGGCAGTCGATTTTGTAAATTAGCTATTTCTCATTTTGGTTTACTGTTTTGAAATCGCTGTCAATTTCAGTTTATTTGGTTTGTCGTGTTTTGGTCATCTCACCTTGGTTTGACCCATTGCGTCATCAGCGCCAAATTAGCATNTCTCCTACTCNGTTTTCAATTTGCAAATCAGCCAGTTAGGTTCAACCTTATTACAGGATTATTCCATATATAAACTTCTGCCTCATGTGTTTTTTGAGTTGCTAGTTTTAGCCTTGAAGAGAGAGGTAGGGAGAGGTGTAGTTTGGAGATTTAGGTGGGGTTGGAATGTTTATATAGAGACTGTTGAAACGTGTGTAACTGTATTTTTTCCCATTTGTTGTTTTTTGCTTGTTTTTTATTATTTGGCTGGATATTTGTCTTGTGTATTTNTATTTTTTTCCAATCTTAACCCTTTGTATCTGTTGGTGTAATTGGTGTGTGCTTGTTAGTGTTGGTCTAAGTGTAGTTAGTATTGTTTATCTTATAGTGGTTTTTGTCTGTTTGTATTTGTATTTTGTACTTTTTTTCCCACTTTTATTTTGGGCAATTGATTAGTGATGTCAAATGGCAGTAGGAAGGATGAGGGACATGGCCAGGGTAGGGGAAGGGAGGAACCACTGCACCTAAAAACAAATCAAGGGTGCAACATCAGATTCAGTGAGTCAGAGAATGTGGCCCTGTCATGTGGATGCCATGCTACCCCGTTACCCTGATTTATTCGGTGGCAAAGCAGCTTCCACCACCCATGCCCGCAAGCATGTACTCTGGACTGAGATTTTCGCTATTGGGCCCTACCAACCAATGGAGGATAACTGCAGCAAATATTTTTTAGACATCAAGCNCCACCCGAAATCCAAACTGGTTAAAACTCAGGTCTCCAGCTACCACAACTATTAGAAACTGCATCTATGCATATTGCCACAGNAGATGATTGAGGGTGTGGCTCCTTTAGACACCGGTCTTCTTGATGTGTCTGGTGAGTTATCACTAAAGTTGTTGTTTGAAGTAGTTTTTTAATGTTAATGGTAAACACAATTTTTGCATCAAAAAATGACTATTCATTAATTTTTATCAATACAGAAGACTTCGCAACTGCTGGTGAAGAAGGATCCAGAGGTTCACAACATCCAGATCCACAGCCTGAATCGCCACACAGCATCAGTTCGGTGGTTCTTGAGGAACATTCAGACGATGATGTACCTGGTAGGTAAAACTAACATTTTTATATGAATTCTTCACAGTTATTTTTATTTTCCAGCATCACAGCCTAAATATACTAAGCAGGGAGATTGCAGGGAGTTTAAAAAGTGGGGATGTTGCCCATAGCAACCTATCAGATTCAAATTCATTTTCTCCAGTAAAATGAAACAGAGAGCTTGAATCTGATTAGTTGCTATGGGCTACATCCCCACTTTTTAATCTCCCTGCAATTACCCTGCTTTGTAAATTCATGCCTACATGTATGTTAAAAAATTTTTACCATCTAAAAAACCTTAACATAATAATGTTCTCCTTATCCCACTGTGTGTGACTTTAGTCAACTGCTGCAAAGCATTTTTCAATCTATCAAAACATTTTTTTAAACAAATATGTTGTTTACAAATGCAATATTATGGGTTATATAATATTTACCTTTTTACAAGGAACTTCATATCATGTAATTTCACCACATCAACTTGCACGGTCACCCATTGCACTTAGTTCACAACAAGAAATCCCTGAGGAGGAAACACAGCATGCTGTCAGCAGGTAAGAATGTGAATACAATTAATAATTATTAATTTTTAAATTATGTTGATGTACATAAATATGAAAAGTGTAAAGACTAAACAATATGTTCTTCTCTGTGTTAATCACATTTAGATAAAATGAACACACTTACCCTCGTCTCCAAACTGATTATGCCTGAGTTGAAAAGAAGAACAGCAACTTCCAAGCCTCCAGACCTGCACACATACCCAAAACAACTGATGATGTCATTCTGAACTTACATCATCTCCAGCTTCAAATCTTATGTGGTCAACACACTTTTGGAGAACCACATGTGTGCAGCAATGGAGCAACTCAATATAGTGTTGATAATACATAATAATACCATGCAAGCCATGTCTGAAAAGGGGTTCAAGAACAAGGGGCAGCAGAGTTGGCACTTCCAAGGAAGACTATCTCAGAGAGTCTCTGCGTAAGAGAAAGAGAGAATAAGCGAAATGTTAGTGATTTGATTTACATCTAATTGTTCATTAATGGACATCCAGTTTGGATACATTACTTACAAAGGAACGAACTTATTTCAAAAAGTAAACTTTGGTTGTTAAAAGTGTAGTTTTTAAAAAAATGCTATTTTATAAATTGTCTTTCCAGAATCCCTGACCTACTTTGCTCCTGGGAAGATGATCACCCATATCCTGAGTAACCTGTTAAATATACAATTAGAAAAACATGCATCCATACATAAACATGAACACAGGATGTAGAAGTTAAAAATCCGCCCAAAATCCACCCTTCTTTGTCAAAAAAGGCAGACTGTGTCAGGATATAGGAATCTTGACATTAACCGGGTAACTAGCATGATTCATTGTTTGACATCACAGACCATCTGTTCATTGAGGGAGTGGTAATAGTGCCTATTCATAAACAAATAAGCACTCACTCTCAGCATTGNGAGTGCAATCTAGAAACCCTGAGAGCGCAAAGAATGTCTGATTAAACTCACACCAAGCTGCATCCTGGCTGGGAAAAAAGATATGTCAGGAAGTATCTGGAAAATGTTGCCCGGGATATGCCAATCACTTGCTCTGACACTGACTGGAAGGATCTCCATGAAGTGAATGGAGCTCATTCATTTGTGCAGCCAAGACACTGCATGAGAGTAGATCATCTCACCTGGTCATACAAGCTCTGGAGGCTGGTGCGGTTAAGTCAGAATTACTGCACTACCTCCTCATGAGACAGGGAGGGCAGATCCAAACGCACCAAACGTGACCGCATGGCACGTGGGACTGCCCACTGGGGATGTACCTAGGGCTGGTGATGTTCTGGATCCTTATCTCCTCTATGTGACCTGTGCCTAACAGCACAGGCCACTGAAAGCCCATGAAAACCTCTAAACTCTACCATAAATAAATCACACATCCATGTTTTACATTTAAAATGGCTTCTTTATATAGTACAGCACATAGTAGGAGTCATTGTATGCCAAATGGTTCAATTCGCCTGGNAAAGGGNCCTCTTAGGAAATAAGTGATTTGAACCCTTCTCACGTGTGATTTGGGCTTGAGAATGTATCTTGACCCTTAGTAAATGGAGCACACAATTGCCTCACTGGGGTGAGATGACCAAATAAAGCTTTGGTAAATTCCCCTTTACATTTCAGTTTCATTTTTTATACTGGGGAATGTGAGCTCGAATTTGATTGGTTGCTATTGCAAAATATCCATGTGTCTATTCCTGCAGTTTAATAAATATAAGCTCTAGTGTCTCTAGTGTAATAATGAGGGGATTTGGGCATGGGTGAAAATGATATGGTGTGTGTGTCAGTGTATGGGATTAGTAAGGGGTATAGGGTGCCAGTGCTTAATTATGTAGTTTATCAAATAAATGACTATTTGATGTATTATATCCATAAAAAATACATACAAGTAAAGCATAACAGATTTAAAAATAAATAAAAAAAATACATTAAATATTAATGGAAAACAAAAGGATTAAACAGTTTAAAATAATTTGTCATTTGATGCAATATACTTTTATTTAATTTAACTATTATTCAACTATTATTAACTATTATTCAATGGTTTTTTCAAGGGTAACTTGATTATGTGAAATGTTATATTATGGCTAGGTTGATTATTTTTCAGATTTATGCAAGCCACTTGAGTAAATCCCCAAACAAGCAACATCTGCACATGTGGTTTTAAAAGTGTTGAAAAAAAATATACATGTTAATGAGTCCATTTACTAATGGTTATTCTGCAGTCGATAATTATGGTAGCCAGGTTCACATCTCCTGGCTATATCAACCGTAGCATTTACAAATACATTTTTATTATCCTTATGTTCTCCCAATACATGGCCCCTTTACCTCCCGAAATAACAGTTAATAGAGTGAGGAAAAGTGAGATTGCAGTGGATACAAGTAATAAGGGATTTTCAAATGGCATTATTATTACTCTCAGAGTGGTGTGTTAATCATCGCTCCAAGGGTTTGTAAATATGGATCACATTGCTTTTAGGTGATAAAAATCTCAACCAGTGGATGTAAAGAACAATTATTTAATTATGTATTATGCAATACTATGGCAGAAAATATATGTAATAAAATATGTTGAGAACTGAATATAGGATAGGTCAAAGGTGACAAGCAGCAGCCAGGGGCCTCAGTGACTCACCAGGCAACCTAGGGGTTAGTTGGTTCCTAGGGGTGGTCTAGTGTGTGTAAAAAATAGATTTTAAAGTCAGTACAATAAAATAAATAATTGTATGTAAATTAATGAATTGGTAAATATTCTAATACAGTAGTGTAGAGAGAGGGATTTGGTGAAGAAAATAATTAATGAGGAGGTAGAATAAAACTGATCAGTGGTACTTGGCTGATTTCATAATGGGTGACGGGTACAACAAAAAAATATTGAGAACCACTATACTACATCCTATACTAGTATACACATATACTTCACAAGTAAAGTAGCAATAGGATGATATTTTTGTATAATTGGTATAATTTTGGTTTGACGAGTGCCCCATAATATTTTTCACACTTTATTAGGTATAAAATAGCTTTTATATACATACTTGTACAAGCAAATTATATGCATTAAGGTGGTGTAAATTTGATCGTATGGCCTATTGGCTATGGCTATTTATAAAACCTCACTCGCTACCAGCATCGTTTCATATATTTATTAAAACTTACCTTCCTCCCGATGTCCTGCAAGGTCCCACGATGTCCTCTTCAATCGACGAATCTTCTTCCCTGGATGTGTATGCACCGTCCATCCTCGGCCCATGCTCTAACTTCACCACAGACGGCTTTCTGCTGAACCACCAATGATATATATATATAACCTTTACCATCAATGATGCAAAATTTCATGCAATAAAATTTTACTTTATTTCATCATATAAAGTCTGCTGAGTGAGCATTGGTTTTGGTGGTGAATAACTAAAAAATGAATAAATAAAAATGATCATTGATAAAAGAATGTGAGAATGATATGTGCGACAGGATGAATGGGATAAACCTGGGAAGCCCATGAAAATTAGATTTTAGTAATGTGATACAGAGTGATTCGAGTGATTTTCAAGTTGAGGTTTTCACCCTTGGGGGGNAATTCACTAACTGACGATTTTTGCTGAGACTTCATATCGTCAGCGTTCGTCAGTGATCTGAAATCGTCAATGACTGGTGATGTATAGTATTCAGTAAGTGACGATTTGTATTGATGA
>JABWIB010013274.1:0-13793 GCA_016617825.1 Platyplectrum ornatum
AAGTCTGTGCATTGCATGTAATGGATGACCAGTAAGTCTGTGCATTGTATGTGACGGATGACGGGTAGTCATGGTAAATCAGAGAGATTGGACAGTTTTCTTTCCTGACAGTTGTACACACATCTGGCTCCCATGATGTCTGTTCACAGATCTACTGCTGACCCTCATACAGTGCTGCCTCCTCTTCATGGTGTAACACTATTCCTCCGCAGTACAGGCCACAAAACCAAGCGGAAGATCTGCTGGCTACCGCCATTCCTGTCATAGTGGAGTTACATATTCACCTGCTCTCTATATGTATAGCATGGTGCAGGCTGATGCCTGGTTAACCATGCATTAAACCTGCCCTAAACGGCCAATACACAGGGCTCCCAATGAGATGTGTCCTATGACTTGCAATACACTGACATCTGCAGAAATGATGCCCTAGCAGCCAGTATAGTGCTATATATATATATATATATATATATATATATATATATATATATATATATATACCTGACAGGGCAATGCAGTGTTTACTATCATTTTATGAGAGGAAATATAAAAAGGCAGAGCTGCAAGTGGAGGTGTACAGCGGTGTGTCTTACCATTGCTTCTGCCACTGACTGCCCGGAATAACCCTACATACCCATTCACTTGTATTACTTCCTATTACATCCATGTGTCTGGCAGAAGAGCGGGGTAAACTCTTAGTAGGATATAATAATGTATTGGCTGCAACATTACCAGTCGTGCTGAGGAAATGGGCCACAATCTGTCAGGGAGAGGGATGTTGAAGACGGTTTGGAGAATGATGCACTAGATCCCTGATGGCTAACCTGTGACACTCCAGATGTTGTCGAACTACAAGTCCCATCATGCTTTGCCAGCTCGTGCTAAAGACTCAGCATTCCAAATTCCTTGCAATGTATGATGGGACTTGTAGTTTGACAGCATCTGGAGTGTCACAGGTTAGCCATCAGGGCACTAGATGGAAGCGTTCAGATAATGATCATGTATTTTCTCTTACATCTCAGTTGTTGAAGATGTGAATAAGAGGAGAGAACCGATCCCCAGCCTGGAAGCCATATATCTCATTACGCCCAGTGAGAAGGTAGGTTCTGGAAGCATTACAGTCACAGCGTTTCACTACTGAGATTTCTGTCTGTGTCATTTTCACAGAATATTTCTATGACGTATTGTAACACTGCTGTGAAAAGTAACAAAAACAATGCATGTTAATGTATTTACCAGATGACTTAGAGATCTGCATTATAGCTATTACAAGAAAATACTTCTCCACAGATTAACATCTACTGGAAAACCCCATCTGAAGGTCTGTGTTTACAGAGCTGCAGTGGTTGCGATTATTTGCAGCCTTCTGTATATCCTCCCACATTATCATCACCACATGTAGCCTTTTCTTTTCCTAAGAGGACATTTGTGGTGGCTCAGTGAATAGCTCTGAGGTTGTAAGTAAATTCCCCAGACAGGACCTTATCTGTGTGGAGTTTGTATGTTCTCCTCGTGTTTGTGTGGGCTTCCTCTGGGTGCTCCGGCGTTCTCTCGCACCCCAAAAACATTCTGTTAGGTTAATTGGCATGTATCGAGTCATTGCAAGATCACATTCCAGGGGCTGTTGTAGGTATGAAAGTTACTAGCGTCATATAGGTGGAACTGACAGCACATTGGTGCAGATAACCATACATACATGATGAACAGGACTCTCCGATACATCTCCCACCTTGTTTGTAGATCAGGAAAGTCGCCTCCATTGAGATGGAGGACTAGGAATATAGACAAAAACCAGCATAAGCCTAATATGTCAAAAGGCTCCGGATAGGGAATAATTGAACAGCTATGTTGTAAGTGCATGCCTCCACTGCACAGACCTGAAAGACAACATACTGGACACCTGAAAGTTTTCCTTTAGAGCACACTCGCTTCAATCCCTGCTTGTTGAATGGTATTAATGTGGTATGCGCCCAAACCGCTGCTCCCTCTAAGCCAGTTAATGAAAAGGAGTTATTCCATTATGTAGCACATAGGTCATGAGACTTTGTCCCCTATTCCTGTAGGTGAGACACTTACTCAGCATGTTCATAGAATGAGGATGTCATGTAAATTGTAATAAATATTTTATATCTTATAAATAACAGGGTTGAGTGCGCCATGTCTATTCACCATCCAGTCTGTACAGGTCATCCACTGTATACATATAACTGTGACACAGACTCGTACCTATAGCACACAGTCATTCTTGTAGCTGTATACAGAGATTATAACATCTTGGTGACAATTTTGGATCTACAACTTTATTTACATTAATGAATTACTTTGTGTTTCTCCCATAAATATGACAAAAAGAAACATCCATATATAATAGTTTAATGTCGGCATGTTCTGCTTCTTGCATAACTGTCAGCAATTCACAAAAGCTGTGTGACAATGAGCTGGATCCTAACTTCTGCAACACTACAACGCTCGTAACCCTACAGGGGGAGACCAAGCCATTCATATGGAGGGGAATCCGCACACAGGACGCTACATTTAAAACTTCCACACTGCTCCCGCCCCCTGTTTACCTTGCATAGACCCCCCTGAGACAACTACGTAAATTACGTAGCTTACGCAGTTTACGTAGTGCTTGCAGAATAGAGTGCACATGCTCAATCTGTCTTGCAGCCAGTGTCCAAATCCAGCCTGGAGAAAAATCCATAGTCTGGATCCTGCCCATTATGGGGATTATTATATTATTTTTGAAATTCAGGACAACAAATTAGTTTTGTATTTGTTGCATATAGAGTATATATAATAACACGTTTATTCTGGGTGCGTGCCAGTGATGTAACCCAGTAATGTCATTCCTTCCTTAAGAAGCACACTTTCCTTACCTTTGATCGTTCTGCTCTCTGCAGAAGGTCTTTCTCATGGCAGTGAGTCACACCCGTCAGACGAGTCTTCCAGATGCTGCAATAATAAGGACATTGTTCAGCAACACTGTACAGGCAGCATTTCATTCTCCCATTTACTACTCAGGATCTTTCATAACAAAGTACAGATCTGCTGCAGGGATTATGGATGACCCGTTTTGTTTATCTAGTGTCTATCTATGATCTTTAATTGTTTTGTTACATTTAACCCTGTGTTAATATTTGTGAAACCATATTTTGCAATGTGAACGTCACATAATTATTGTTTCTTTGTATTTTCTTTCTCACAGTCTGTCCAAGCTCTTATATCTGACTTCAGAGACCCAAGCTCACCCATGTATAAAGCAGTCCATATATTCTTTACGGACAGTGAGTATTGCAGGCATTGTACGCATGTACTTAGAGTGCAAGAGCTCAATTTATCATGAATACATTAGACATTATGGGCACACACTTGTACCATTATGGCTCCTACCTATTTCCTCCTGTGCAAGGACTGATTTAGAAGTCCTATTTGTGTGGAAAAATGACTTAACTGAAAGGGTAGTTGATACAGGGGAATAACCTTCCATCTGAGGTGGTGGAGGCTAAGACAGTAAAACAGTTTAAACAGTTTGGGTAAATATAAGGAATCCTAAATCTCTTACTAAGATGAGTCACATCAGGTCTAGGATCAGTATAGTGGACTGGATGGACCGTGCGTCTCTTATCTGGTGCCGCTGTGTAATCTAATAAAATGCATGTAAAATATATAAGAATAGATTGGAATGAGAGATTCTGGGTTATGTGGTTTAGTGTCACAGTTTCATACACTTGGTTAGATGACAAACAGGTCTATTTATAAACATAGAAACTTTGATTGACATTGATTCTAATTGATAAGTTTACAATAAACAATAGACATCGCTGAAACGTGAAGAACAATGAGGGGGCAGAACTGTATTATTATCGGGTACGTGGATAACCAGTAACCCTCTAATTCACAGCTTGTGCGGAGTCACTGTTTAATGAACTGGGGAAATCGAGAGTGCCGAAAGTGATTAAAACATTAAAAGAAATTAATTTAGCATTCCTGCCTTACGAGTGCCAGGTAAGACAGTCTGTGATTGCATACAATACATACATGCCAGTGTACTTTGATTTGATTGGATGGGGCAGTGGTTTCCCAAACTGTGCGCTGCGATGCTCTTACTGGGGTGCAGCAGCCATGCATTCTAATTACATTGTAAGGGCTGGCAACACAGATAATGTGGGTGCCAGCCCTTACATTCTGCCTACAGTGCATGCACATTGCACTGTGTAGAACCTACATAGTGTTACGTGCTACCCAGGCAGCTTATACGGCAGGGACCCGACTATCGGGATTCTCGAAGTGAGGGTGTTGTAGCCCCCCTGTGATCCAAGGTGCACAGATTGGGAACCTCTGAGATAGTGTGTATATGGGTCATGTGTATGTCCAGTGTCTTGTGACGTTTCTGTAACTCCCCACACCTCTAGGTCTATTGCTCAGATGCAAAGGACTCTTTCCGCACCCTCTTCGGCAAGGTAGAAAAAGCTGAACGTAACAGATGCCTGGAAATGCTGGCGGAGCAGATAGCCACCTTGTGTGAGACCCTGAAGGAGTACCCATCTGTGAGATACCGCAGGTAACCCCCCATCCCCACATGCTTTCTTTTAATATCCTTGTTCACTAGGAGCGATGGGTTTATGTCCTTACATTTAGCTGTAACTGTGTGCTTCCACTAGCAGATAATCTTACTGAATCTCCACATTTGTCTTTGTACACCAGTGGCTACGAGGACAACACCACCCTGGCACACATGGTGCAAGACCGCCTAAATGCGTTCAAAGCAGATAACCCCAGCATGGGAGAGGTAAGATGTCTCTATCTAGAGCTGTAATAGGTTTCTGTCTGTATGGATGTCAGTGTAAATGAGTGTGTTCATAGATCTTGGAGCAGTGGTAATAAACTCTGCAGCTGGTTATAATGTCAACCCTGCAGCCTTTACATATGTCCCTCCCTCCACGCGCTGCAATGCCACGCATCACCTGTTCCTTTATTCTTCTCCTGTGCATCGTCTTCCTGTATCACCTGTTTCCTCTATTTTCCTCCTGTGCATCTATTCTTTTCCTGTTTCACCTGTTTCCTCTATTCTTCTCCTGTGCATCTATTCTCTTCCTGTATCACCTGTTCCCTCTAATCCTCTATTATCCCCTCTTTACCTGTCACAATCCCAGATGCGGTTGCTCCTTCCCTGTGTGTTCACATACTTCTTTCCCATCCCAGGGCCCAGACAAATCCCGCTCCCAGCTCCTTATTGTGGATCGTGGTTATGACCCAGTGTCTCCCCTCCTGCATGAACTCACTTTTCAGGCTATGGCTTATGACCTCCTAGATATTCACCAAGACATATACAAGTAGGTGCTTTAGATCCCCTCTAGTGGAATTGCTACATGTGATTACTGCATCAATATAATATCATTTCATTCAAGGAAATGTCGAGCTTTATTATTATTTGTATCCAACATGTGATCAATGTTTGTTGTTAGCTTTGATTTAAATACATTTATTTCTGTTACAGCAATCGCCAAATACAGGATAAATAGATTTGTTAAGTCCAATGTGTATAATTACACCGTAATAAAAAGCCATAACAGATGAGAAAGGACCCATAAATGTCTCTTGGAATGTGTGGCGTCTCGGTGCCACTCACTATGTCATTGCGTCTTCTAGCTACGAGACTGCGGGCATTGGGGAGTCGAAGGAGAAGCAGGTCCTTCTAGATGAGGATGATGATCTGTGGGTGGAACTACGTCACATGCACATTGCAGACGTGTCCAAGTAAGTGAGTGTACCCCTCTCTGTGTCCCTGCGACGCTTCCGGGCTCCTCTGAACATGTCTGTCTTCTTGCAGGAAAGTGACCGAGCTGCTGAGATCTTTCTGCGAGAGTAAAAGAATGACAACCGACAAGGTAGAGCCTCATGTGCCTGTCCTGATCATGTCTGTAATTATTGTACAGTGCATGGATAGTACATGTCATGCCAGCTGTATTGTTGCAGATTTCCGGTTCGCTCCAATGAATATTGGATGCTGACTGCATGACATTAATTTGTAATGTTTGTGTATGCTGTATCATTTCTGTCAATGTGTATTTGCATGAAAGTATTTGTGGAGGTCTAGGATAACCCTTCTATAGAAAAAGAATTTAGATTTGTGGCTGATACCTAGAATACACTGGGGTTGAGCAAGAGTTGGAAGCTACCTCAACCATAGGAGCAAACTGGACAGAACCATGCTGATCTGCAGGGGGAGGTACAGTTAAAATTAGAGTTGGGAGGTGAAGCTTCCCTAGGTCATCTCTAAATGATAAAAATGCATGTTCCTTTGCAAATGCTAAAAGTATTTAATTGCATACAATAGAAAAAAATACATTTTATATTTGCTATTAATTATATAACCGAGTCAGGAACACACAATACAGTAATATTTGTGTTTATATCAAATTGGAATTTCATTTCGCTTTTGTATATAATTTTAGGCGAACATTAAAGACTTGTCCCAAATACTGAAGAAAATGCCGCAGTATCAGAAGGAGCTGAATAAGGTAAGTCCTGTTACCTGGAGGTGCATGATCTCTGTAAAAGAGGTGGATCATTAAGAATGAGGTAAACCAGCATACTAACATGTCCTCGCTCTTTCCCAGTACTCCACGCACCTTCACCTGGCAGAGGACTGCATGAAACACTTTAAGGGGACCGTAGAGAAGCTCTGTGCTGTAGAACAGGTATGTCTGTCATTGCTGTTGAATACAGTTCTATTTCACCTGTATTCATTGCTGAACATAACGCACAGCTTCTCTGATATTGCTCTGTAAGGCAGGGGTGCATCTCTACACATCACAGAATGCTTTTACTGCATAGACGTAGTTGGTACATAGCACCCAGAGAGGCACACTTTGCCTACCCTGGTGTGCTTAGGCATGTGCTGGGAGTTGTTGTATCACAACACCTGGAGTGTCACAGGTTGACCATCCATGCCCTATAACAGGGGTGGTCCTCCTGTGACACTCCATGTGTTGCAAAACTACAACTCCCAGCTGGTGCCAAATACATCAGCATTCCAGACTCCTGGCAATGCATGATGGGACTTGTAGTTTGACAACATCTGGAGTGTCACATGTTGACCATCAGGGGTCTAGGCTCATTATGGCAGACTGGATGGGCCATGTGGCTCTTATCTGCTTTTACTTTCTAAGTTTGTGTCTATAATGTGATTCCTGCACACATACAGAAGGCTGGTAAGAGCTTATCTTATCCTTTCCCTTTAAGGACCTGGCAATGGGCTCTGATGCAGAGGGGGAGAAACTGAAGGATCCCATGAAAGTTATTGTCCCTGTTTTGCTGGATCCAAACGTCCAAGCGTTAGACAAAATCCGCATCATCCTGCTATATATCTTCCTGAAGAACGGTGAGATCCCACATCTTCCCCTGTAATACCAAAGCTTTCCTGGTGGTGCCAGTGTTGCTTGTGAGAGAGTAGCACTGGTCAGTATCAGTGTACAGAATCTGCCGCTACGTGTTCTCCCTGCATGCAGAGAATAAGGTTAATAAGAGGAAAACAGGTGGCAAACCATATTAACTATCAATCTCTGCATCTGGTAGATTATTATGAATCCTCTACAGCCATACTTACCACATTCTCCCACCCATCTCTTCTTATATTATAATTTGCACCCTTGCTGTGTAATAAACAGGTGAAAGTGTAGACCTGGGCAAAAACCAAACACTGAACTGCAGGGAAAACTGTGAAAACTAAATTAGAATTAAAAGGTGAAGTTTCCTAGCTGAACTCTAATTTACCATTGAAACATAAAGCTCTGCAGCTTATACGCTCTTTGTGCAAAACAAAAGTGTTTTCTCTGCATGGAATGTAAATAAAAATGCTCGGCATCCCTCACTCCGGATCAGCCCCTTCAATTGTAAGATAAGCAATGTCACAATTAATTAGTAATTAGGATTAATCACAACCCACTGACTTCAGCTCTCATTGTATGCATTGCATGTGAAAGCTGCATTATCAGTTGAGCCTCCACAAAAGGACAATATCAAAATTAGCCATTATTAATGTATTTAAAACAAAATAACATTTATTGATCTGATTACAATAATGAAACAAATGCAGCAACTATTTTATTTTAAATATTTTAATAAATGCTAAGATTTCACAATAAGTCCTGCATTCTGATAAGCGAGCCCTACTCATACTACACAGTGCCCATTGCTGGATGGCCATTCTCCCTGTGCTTAGCATGTAGACTCCTGCCTTAAACGGTTCCCCCTACTTAAAATGAGGGCGGTGCGGAAAGCAGGATAACTATTCCCAGTACTATTACCATTCCGACCCCCTTCCTTTCCCACATGTGAGTATACCTGGCCTCAACAGTTAAGGCTCATAACGCTAGGCACACCTGGGGGGGAATTCACTAACTGACGATTTCCACAAATGTGTATTCACTAATTGACGAATGTGTTTTTTTTCGTCATTTTGTTTGACGTTTACAGATCGTCAATGTGATATCGCGGTGACGAATTTTGCACTACAATGGATACAAAAATGGAATTCACTAACTGACGAATATTGTATTCTCCCACACATCGTCATGACGAATTGTAAAATTTGTCAAAAGGCCAATCGTCAGCAGAGAGTGGAGATTTCCATAGGAGCACTATATAAAGACACTCATACAGCACTGAAAGCTTGTTTGACCATTCATAAAAATGGAAGCTGCAACAGTCACTAATACATATACCACTCTCAAATCCAACCACAAACCACTCTCCCGAACTCACCAAGCTCCAAACACCTCTGAGGAAATTGCCCAGGCACAAGTTTATATAGGCATTGACACATAAATATTATGTGCCATAAATTGCACTTGATTAACAATAATTACCAGTAACAAGGCTTCTAATTCACCATGGTGATTTCTTTATGTGAATTCGACATGACGATTTTACTGAAAATCGTCAGTGTATCCGTCAGTTTAGTGCTATATCGCCTGCCGAATACCCGTTTTTTCGCAAAGGAAATCGTCAGCATTCGTCAGACATTACATATCGTCAATAGAAATCGTCACTTACTGAATACTATACATCACCAGTCACTGACGATTTCACATCACTGACAAACGCTGACGATATGAATCTCAGCAGAAATCGTCACTTAGTGAATTCCCCCCCATGTGTGAAGGCAGTGTGACTCTGTATACGCTCCATAGTTTATCTGGCTTCTTTGGTCATTTCTTTTGTCTCTGATTTAATTTTGTTGAGTGTCTTAAAAATTCCCATCAATGTAATATTTTGTCCTGTAACTGTCTCACATGTAGGTATAACCGAGGAAAACCTAACCAAACTAATCCAGCATGCCAACATTCAGAGCGACAGCAACATTATCCGCAACCTGCAGCACCTGGGGACCCGCGTGATATTAGGGGTATGTGTGATTTGTCCTGCTCCACAGCCATTGTGACTGTCTTGTAGNACAGTGTGTGTAGGAGAGCATGCACCAGTATTACTCCACATACTAACTGTTATATTCAGTCATCTTAGTTCTGTCTTTCCACAGCAACCAACCTCTACGCCCCACAAGCCTGACCGGAAAGTGCGCCCCGAGTCCACCTATCAGCTTTCTCGTTGGACACCAGCACTGAAAGACATCATGGAGGTAACTTTGTATATTGTATATGCTCCCGGTTTTTACCTCCCTTATGTGTATCCACACTCCCTACCGCCCCCTCCACTGCTGGCTACCACCACCTCACATCCCACATGATAACTATCTCTCACGCCAAGACTTCTTCCGAGCTGCTTCCCCTATTCTGCAACAACTATTCTGCGGTCTGCTGCTCTTTTATAGGATGCTATCGAGGACAAGCTGGATAAAAAACAATGGCCTTTTGTGTCCGAGCCTTGTAATCAAGCAGGAGCTGCCCAGACAGTGGTGAGGTAAGGACTTCTGCTGTACTTTAAATACGCTCTCTTCCTCCTTTTCTCTGGATCGTTCTTATATTGTGACTTTTGTTTTCATTCAGCGCTCGCTTCGGTCATTGGCACAAGACACGTAGCGCCGCAGAATATCGATCCGGACCCAGGCTTCTGGTCTATGTCTTGGGAGGGGTCACCATGTCTGAAATGAGATGCGCCTATGAGTTAACCAAGGCCACTGACTCGAAATGGGAGGTTTTGATTGGTCAGTTCTGTAAACACATTAATGCATTTATTTATTGCTGTAGTTTATTTAAACGTTTACCTTATCTGGTCTTCACGTGGTCCTTATCTTGTCTCTGTCTTTTCCACTAGGATCTACTCACATTTTAACACCCACCATCTTCCTGGAAGGTTTAAAGTCTTTGGATCAGTAAGGCCTAAGCCTAAGCCTAAGAATCCAGTGAGAAGCCTTGTACCCGTTTCCAACCGGCTCTTCATTCTCACCAATGTAAGACTGTGGCCAGTGACTGTAACGGAGGCTGCGACCCTCTCTCCAGGACTAATATCACTCCCATAAAGTGTTTTCGTATAAAGGAACATTCACACCTTCTTTTGGCAACTCTCGGATGAACCCAAACTGCANAATGGAACCATTTAACCAGCCTAGTGCCATCTTGTTTGTATGAAGCCACTTTCCCCTCTTCATTCCAGTTACATCTTCACGATATTTTAAATTATTATTTTTTTCTAAACATGATGACAAACTCACAACTTAGACAATCATTTAGCAATAAACTATGCTTCTAGTATATAGTACTTCTAGTGAGACTATGGAAGCAGCCAGACTGCCTTAACTTCCCCGTCTCCGATATTATTTTTTTTAATAATCTGGGTAAGAAGGGTTCACTTCCACAGACATTTCAGGACTTCTACTGCGTGACATTCAAGCCCTATATGTCCCACGTGTTTTAGCATTCCTTCTGTGTGTGTGTATATGTGTGTGTGTTTTGTGTGTTCTTTTTATTTAGTGGTTTTGGCCACTCGTCTTTTAAGAGGACTCCATTATTGCGCCAATGAAACATAGCGTGTAAAGGAAAATGTTCTATTCAGATCGTGCCGTCTCTTTACAAATTAGTCAGGGATAAGAAGAAGATGTCTATGTTATATCTAGGTTATATAGTCACACAGGTGTTTTGGGGGGCACCCTATAGTCCAGTGTGAGTGTTTATTTAGGTTCAATATATATATATATATTATAGAAGCCTGTACAGAGATTTGCTTCCCCCGTTGCTTTACTTTTTAAAGGGACACTTCTATTATATTCTATATGTAAACAGCTTTCTAGGGCTGTGTATAAAGCCTTGTGGCATTGAATTACGGGGAAGACGGCGGGTGCTCCCGTTTCTCCCNGATGGAGGATTGGGTAAGGGAAGGGATACTCGCACTTCCCTGGGAGATTAGCGTTGCCTCCATTTGCTGGAAGGACGGATGATGCCTTATTGCAGGAGAGCTGAAAGGATGTGGTGTGAAGCTGGATGAACCATCCGGTGTATGTACACATCTGTCCGTGTGACTATGTCTACTAATGGTGCTTTTGCTTTTTAAATATTGCAACGNAAGATAATGTGCCTTTATATTTTACAACATGAGCGTTTATAGAGTTGTTTGTCAGTATTGTAGAGTAAATGGTTCTGAGGGGCCTGTATCAANATTACAGCCTATAGTTCTTTTCCACATGCTTTTAATTTGTAGTTTAGTAAATGTGTAACCNGGACGCAGCCATCGCCTCATCATAGAGGCTCCGCCAATGAAAGCCAGCGTCGGGTTGCTGCGGGTGTTAGTTTGCACCTTGTTCTTATGTAGTAATCTGACGGCGGTGCAATGAGATTAAATGGCCCATTGTAACCTAGCCTTCCTGTTGCACTTTCCATGAGAAATCTGCAATACTGGTGAGGACTTTTATGGGGTAGCGCTGTAGGACCACTATTATTATCCTCNTCATATAGAGTGTATTATACAGATTCTAATTCTATATTTCTACAGATCTTATACAGAGCACACACCTAGCAATACATTCCAGAAGAACCATCCTGTGCCGCTGTATGACTCTCTAGAGCGATTGTAATGACTTCTAATGAAACGGCTCTGTGATTGTAATAATTTAATAAACAATATATAAACCAATGACGTTGCCTTGTATTTATATTATATAGGAAGCAGGAAATGGTTACTGGTACACGTTATACTTACACCTAGAAATGATACACAGTATATATATATATATATATATATATATATATATATATATATATACACACTTTCAAATTGGACAATTACAAATCTCAAGACTTGTTATATTACTGTATTTGAGCCTTGAGACCAGGTAACATGTTGCAGAGTAGATAGAGATGTAAAATGTATCCATAATGACAATTTTGACAACATATAGCTGTAGAATATAATAGTAATATAACAATACAAGAGGTAACCATTATACCAGTGGTTCCCAAACTGTGCCGTGGCTCCTTGGGGTGCCACAGTGCTCTTGGGGGTGCCACAGCGCTCTTGGGGTGTCACAGAATGTTGCTAGTGTTTCTTATAAACGCAATGTTACGTCTTGTATAGGAGCTACACAACCTGAAGTATTTCTGTCTTTACCTATATAGCTATTACACTATTTTGACTCAAAAATGTAAAAAAATGGGACTGCTCGGTAATTGTTTTGTCTTGGGGGAGCCAGGAACAAATATGGAGACCCTAAGGGTGCCTCGACCTGAGAAAGTTTGGAAACCACTGTCTAATACCAGAAATAATACATGAAATGGTGTATGTATAAACACACTGGAGATCAGCCTTTAATTGGATATAAAATAAGTCTCAATGACTTGATCCAATGAAATGCTTAGTCGAGGCTGCCGCCACAAGGGAACTTCTCTAGAAGTTTCAATATTAGAGAGGAAACCAGGGCCCAGAGCATGACTGANGCCATCTGCAGGACTCCAATGGTGACAGAACATGCACAGATAGTCACACTATAGTGGGGCATGATACTGTCCACACCTTGTATGATAACATATTGTGTATAGTTTGGACTCATATTGTGATGATGATCAGATTATTTGTTGCGGGAATGTAGCTGCGATCATCATCCCTTAAGGAGTACAATGTCCCCAGCAAACAGAATGTTGTATCATCAACTGGTGTATGGCCACCATGNATCTGGTCCGAGCTATGGAAAATGGGCTTTGTGTCTAACTCCATATTGCAGCGTCTTTAGGTGGATACGGCATGGCCTGTTTCCTCTGATTGTATACATATAAGGACATGTTTCAGAGGCCCGATAAGGTGAGTGACCTTGTGGGCCCATCTCTCCCTCCCGGGGGGAAGACTCTAACCTCAGTTTGGCCTCTTCCCAAGTAATCCTTTCCGTGGATTAACACTCCCAGGCCTGACAACCATCTGCATGAGTTATGGCTGCCAAATTTCTCAGCGTAAAATCATTTCATCTTCGGATTATAATATACAGTAACATACAAGTTATAGTTATCAACACAATATACACACACACACACACAATTTGTGCGAGAGGTCCTATTAATTCTGGTAGGTATGGTGATTATATATAATAGGCTAATCGGGGCTCTATAAATACACACATTACANGGTAGACCAAGCTGTAGTAATAGCGATATAAGTGAAATCCTCTTAAAATATTACTATATTCTATAAGATCAGCCAAATAGTTCACATCTACTAATTACTGGACCTCGGCCAGNACCTAGCAGAGGATGCGAGCAGATGCTGTCCTCAATACACGGAGCAGTACATGGGTACTGACTAAACTGGTAATCTAGATAGATGTGGATGCCCCATAGTGTGGATATGACAGT
>JABWIB010013280.1:0-10345 GCA_016617825.1 Platyplectrum ornatum
CAGTGCACACAGCTGTCATCACTCTGGAGTGTGGAGGAGGCCTGGGAGAGACAAGTGTACAGGGAATGTGTGCTGTGTGTGTGGTGTTGTGAGTGTGTGTGCAGTGTGTGCAGTGTGACAGTGAATGTGTGCTGTGTGTGTGGTGTTGTGAGTGAGTGTGTGTGTGATGTGTGCAGTGTGACAGTGAATGTGTGCTGTGTGTGTGGTGTTGTGAGTGTGTGTGTGATGTGTGCAGTGTGACAGTGAATGCGTGCTGTGTGTATTGTGTGTTGTTTGTGCGGTGTGTGCAGTTGTGCACCGGATTGCTATGTACAGCCTGGTAGGATCCAGGGGGCTGTCAGTCGGATAAGTAGAAAGGCTGAGTCTGCTCAGTGTTCTCCCCCATCCACCCTACCTAGTGTCAGACCCTCCCTCTGCCCCCATCCCCCGTTACTTTCTCCCGCTCTCCTCTATGTTGTGTCTCTACCTCCCCGCAATCCCATCGGCTTCTAATCACAATGGGACTCCTAAAGCCGGCGGATGAAGGAGACTGGAGGCTGCGCGGCGCAGGCTGTGTGTCTGTCTGGCTGTGAGTCCGCCTCCCTTCCTCCTGCACAGCAGATGCATGTTTCATGGCTCTCCGCGATGGTGGGGCCCTGGAGACGGCAGTCTGAGTGAGTATTCGCCTTGTTACCAGGGTGAAGGATGGGGACGATGCGATTGGTATGATCCGGGCAGACTGGTGTCATTGGATGCGGCGCACAGATCGGGGGCTCCTGGGGCTGGGGGAGCTGCGGGGCTTCTCTGGGCACCCTCTGATCATTCAGGGCTCTGGCAGCAGGAGGATGGCTAAGTTTCCTCTGATGGAAGGGCTCTGATCCCCTGCCTGCGCTTCTGCTAAGCAATTGTAATTCAATTAAAGTTGCAAGACGACTGGGACCGAGTCTGAATGATCGCTGGACAGACACAGCTATCATCTCATAGAGGCTGCTGCCAGGATGGGCTGCTGGATGAATGGACAGACACGGGAAAGGTACGATGCACCTAGCCAGACATGATCCCTCCATTATCATGGCATGGATTTCTCTTCCCATTATTCCAAGGTGCTGTGTAGGTGGTGAGTCCTGGGGTGCAGGCTCATGACAATGACAGAACCACTACATAGAGATGCTGTACATGCATGATGTGCTCAGCAATGCCCAGGGATTCCTATATATCTATATCTATCTATATATATATATGTGTGTGTGTGTGTGTGTGTGATATTGTAACCTCATGCTCAGATCACCACATATATATATATATATATTGATTATGCGGACATCTGAAGCTTTTGGTTGTTATTGCCCGATGCATGTTCTCCCATTCCCCGATGAGCACCCCATTAGCAGCCATCCCTCCATCTCTCTATCCCTCCATCTCTCTATCCATCCATCTCTCTATCCCTCCATCTATCTATCCCTCCATCCCTCTATACCCTTATCCCTCCATCACTATATTCCTCTATCCCAATATCCCTCTACCCTTCACCCCACTATCCCTCCATGCCTCTATCCCAATACCCCTCCATCCCTTTATCCTTCCATCCCANTATCCCTCCATCCCTATATCCCTCCATTCCTCCATCCCAATATCCCTCTACCCCTCCATCCCTATATCCTTCCAACCCTCCATCCCAATCTCCCTCTATCCCTCCATCNCAGTATCCCTCCATCCCGCTATCCCTCCACTCCTCCATCCCTGGCTNTAATGAGCAGCTTTAATGCCGAGAAGTATTGACGATGGTGAAAAATAGAGATGATCCCTTCGATTGTTCCCACTAAGCCAGTTTTCCAGCACGTCCAGAGTAAATGATTTTGGACTGAGCACCCTCCCTGGAGACATGTACATGTATGTGTACCATTTGCATTTCCGATTAGAGAAGCAGGAGAGAGGGTGCAAGCGCAGTTAACCCCTCCATCGCCGCCGCCAGTCTGCAGCCTGGGCTGGATTATTATTAGAGATGATGTCGTGCATGAGCAGGGAGGCGATCCTGGCATGCAGGGAAGTGAATGAGCCCCCCGATCATTCCTTTATTCATTCATTCATTCATGGCATTATGTGCACAGCATAGCCCCCGTGTTGCTCGCCCATCGCATGGGCATAGGAGAAGCCGCCCGCCGTTCATTTCATACGTGTTATCAATGATAATGGGATACGAGTTCTCCGGAAAATGAGCCACTCGCTCGTAGGCAGCGATCCCCGCATCGCATTGCGGTACCATTGCGTTCCTACCCTCCGCATGTCGCTGCCTGGCAGTGCGCTGTTCCAGAGAGAGGTGCTGAAAGCAGCGGAAAGATAGGTGAAGAGGAGCAATGACAGCCATTTTATGCTACTTCTCCATGCTGCCATACCATCCCTAAGCATTGCCTGGCCATAATATTCCGCCGATCACTCCTAATGACAAGTAATGGCAAGCTGTCTGTCTATGGCGTCACATGGAATCATGGTTTAAAGGTCCTATGACGTCAATCAGGTGGAAGGCAACGTTACAACATGTGTGTGGTGTGTGTGCGCGCTTTATTGCGGCAAGATATACAGTAATAATGCCAACAAGCATCTGCCAAAGCAACACTGTGTGTATGGTGTGGTGTGTGAGTGTGTGTGTGGTGTGTGTGTGTGTGTGTCAGTATGCTGCTGCCATACTTAACATGTTTTGTATTTTGTCCCTTAGGAGGTAAAATGTACTATTGCTGCTCCGCAGTCACGTTTGACCAGGACTTAAACAAGAAAATGCAGATGTGGATAGTACAGACGATTGCATTTGCTTTAACATCACTGGTTGTCTCCTGGGCAGAAACAGTCGAGTTCTATGGAGAAGTGTGTGACAATTGTCCTTGCGAGGAGCGCGATGGCATATTATCTGTGAATTGTGAAAACAGAGGGATCATCAGCCTGTCTGAGATCGCTCCTCCACGGTTCTCCATTTATCATCTCTTCCTCTTTGGGAACCTCTTGAACCGCCTGTACTTAAACGAGTTTGTCAACTACACCGGGGCTTATATATTGCATCTGGGTAATAACGACATCCAGGAGATCGAAACTGGGTCATTCCATGGACTTCAGGCTCTGAAAAGGCTGCACCTGAACAACAACAAGCTGGAACTGTTAAAGAATGACACTTTCCTTGGCCTGGAAAGCCTGGAGTACTTGCAAGTCGATTATAATTACATCATCTCCATTGAGCCTAATGCTTTCAGCAGGCTTCATAATCTGCAAGTGTTAATAATGAACGACAACCTCTTGTCCACTTTGCCCATCAATCTCTTTCGTTTTGTCCCTTTAACTCACTTAGACCTGAGAGGTAACAGGCTGAAAGTGCTGCCCTTCATGGGCCTGCTGGAACATATGGATAAGGTGGTGGAGCTGCAGCTGGAGGAGAACCCTTGGAATTGCTCCTGTGAACTCATTGCCCTGAAGGATTGGCTCTACAGCATCTCATACTCAGCTCTGGTCGGCGATGTGGTTTGTGAAACCCCCTTCCGGCTATATGGCAGAGATCTGGATGAGATCTCCAAGCAGGAGCTGTGTCCCAGGAGACTGATCTATGAGATGAGGCCACCGGTTCCTCGGAGTACTAACGAGTACTTCCACACCACCCCCGCCTCGGTCAACTCTGGTGCCACCATCTCCTCCTCGTTTGTTTACAAAAACCCAACAAAACCCAAAAGCACACGGCAACCCAATCGATCCAGAGTGCGGGCCACATCCCACCACCCTCCCAAAGAAAATGGATACATTGCCTATCAGACCAAATCCCCAGTGCCTTTGGAGTGTCCTACAAACTGCACTTGCAACCTGCAGATCTCCAATCTGGGACTTAACGTTAACTGTCAGGAGAGAAAGATCCAGAGCATCTCCGATCTACACCCTAAACCTTACAACCCCAAAAAGATGTACCTGACAGGCAATTACATCACCTTGGTCCGCAGGTCTGACTTCATTGACTCCACTGGACTGGACCTCCTGCATCTAGGGAATAATCGCATATCTGTCATCCAGGATCGAGCCTTTGGGGACCTGACTAATTTGCGCAGGCTCTACTTGAATGGGAATTCTATAGAAAAGCTGACCCCAGGCTTGTTTTATGGCCTTCAGAGACTTCAGTACCTTTTCCTCCAGTATAACGCTATTAAGGTCATCGAGCCTGGCACGTTCGATTCTGTCCCCGATCTCCATCTTCTGTTCCTCAACAACAACCTCTTGAGATATCTGCCCGGGAACATCTTCTCTGGCCTGAAGCTGTCCAGGCTAAACCTGCGCAGCAACCACTTCTCNCACCTGACCGTGAGCGGTGTGCTGGACCAGCTGCAGTCCCTGGTGCAGATCGACCTCCATGAGAACCCCTGGGACTGCACGTGCGATGTGGTGGGCATGAAGCTCTGGCTGGAGCAGCTCAGCGTTGGGGTGCTGGTGGACGATGTCATCTGCAAGACCCCCAAGAAGTTCTCCCTGAAGGAGATGAGGTCCATCAAGCCCGATCTCCTGTGCCCTGATTACTCGGACATCGTGGTGCCCACGTCCACACCTTCAGAGGAGCTGCCCACCGAGAGCACCACTGCTTTGACCCATCCCCTGCAATTCAACAACGTGCCCAGCGCTGTCCCCCTGTCAGTGCTCATCCTCAGCCTGCTCCTGGTGTTCATCATGTCTGTCTTCGTGGCTGCGGGTCTGTTTGTCCTGGTGATGAAGAGGAGGAAGAAGAACCAGAACGAGCCGGCCAGCACCAACAACTCAGACGTCAGCTCGTTCAACATGCAGTACAGCGTGTACAGCAACCGACCCCTGCCCAAAGTCAAGACCCCGGCCGGCCACGTGTACGAGTACATCCCCCACCCTCTGGGCCACATGTGCAAGAACCCCATCTACAGATCGCGGGAGGGCAACTCGGTGGATGACTACAAGGATCTCCATGAGCTCAAAGTCACCTACAGGAACCACCTGGAGGAGGACAGGGACAGCAACCTCAGGGGGCCCAACTACAGCGTCAGCACCATAGAGCCCCGGGTGGAACTGTCACCCGTGCAGGACACCGATCGCGTGTATAGGGGGATCCTGGAGCCAGACAAAGGGCCTTCTCCGGGGAATAACATGGACTACAAATACACGTACACCCCCAAATACGAGGCCAAGCGCCAGTACCTGCACCCGGACAGGTTAAGGGAAGCGGTGCTCTATAGCACGCCCAGTACTGTGTATGTGGAGCCTAACAGGAACGAATACCTGGAATTAAAAGCTAAACTAAACGTTGAGCCGGACTACCTCGAAGTTCTAGAAAAACAGACAACTTTTAGCCAGTTCTAGAGCTAGTCCTTCAGCTTACAGGATTACTAGCACTGACACCAAGGACTACTACCACGATTTTGTCGCTTGAACCTTCGGATGAAGTGCCTTGGCACAAGATTTTCAGCTGCAGCAGATTCTCCTGAAAGGGTGTGCAATTTTCTTTTTTTCTAGGACCACATCCATTGTATAAAGCGGGCACAAGACTTTACTGTTTGCAAGAGTCTCTGGGGTCTTCTTCTGCAGCCTGAGTTGGAATCACTCCTGGTGCTAGGAGGTATCTATGAAGAATATACCACTCATATGCTATATAATAACCCTTTCCACGTGAAGGGTGGGTCTCAATGACTTCAGCACTCCACCTAGGTTTAATATAAAGGTCCATTTTTACAAGATGTATTTGTATGCTTTCAGAACTTTTCAAAGTTTAAAGCTAAATGATGTAAGCTACTGCGATCTTTATGCATCACCATAGATGGTGGCCACCAATTCTTAAAGTGCAAAGACATAGAATCCATAACTTGGGTAGTCAAATAACTTATTGTTAAAATATCAGATATTTTAATGTAGCACCTATTTTTATATGCACATTAGCATTTTGTGTTCTTCACTATTCCAGTTTTTTTTTTTATTTGCTCAAATGTGTTGCACTACAAAACAAATGGTTTTTACATCTGGAAATGTTCATAGGTATATGAATAGGGCAAATTTAGACTTCAATAAGTGACCAAATTGTCAAGAGGCTATAGTGCAAGGGGTTAAATAATCATNGTATGCTTCACAGAGTTTCTTAATAGTGAGGGATACAAGCAGTATGAATTGGGAAATGGCTTCATTTCATTAGTGAACCAAATGTTTTTTCTTGGCTACTATTGTAGCCAGTTTCAACTGCACTGTACAGATTGACGTGTGTCCTGTNACCTGGTAGGGTTGAGATTTTTAAGCTTGAAAATGCTACTGTTTTGTTATTCTTTTTTATTATTGGTTTGGAAAGAAAGTAGTGCACTGATACATGTATCCAACATCTGAAAATATTATTTGAGCAACCTTCCAGTATGCATTGATACTAAAGGATCCTAATCCTTTTATTTGTCCCAGCCCAGAAGATTACAATGGCACAAATTCATAGAATAAAGAATAGCCATTGTTAATGGGTACAATAAGAATTAGGCATACGAGCCCTGATGTAATTCTTAATCTTTAATGCCCAATTTGAGCTTAATACAAGAAATAATAATACGTATTCTCATTTAGTTCAGGACATAGTCATTCCTCATGTTTTTATTGACCTAAAATGCCATGCCATTCATTTTTCTGTATTTGTTTNATTTAATTTATTTTGTTTTATTTTTTTTATATATATTTCCAACAGGGTATGTAGTGACATATATATGTATCCTCAACTGCGGATGTTCAGGAGAGTGCTTATCTAGTATTTATGTATGGAAATCTTTCTAGTGTCAAAAATAGTTTGTAGCTTGTTCCTCAAAAATTTTCTATTTTGCATCCTGAGACTAATTTCTCATATGCAATGACCTATTTAATGAGTACTCTTTTCTGGATCGTTTCATGAAGACCTATTTGTTGACATATTGTACTTTGTATTGTTCATTTTCAAACGATGATAACAGGGATATGCAAATTTTGAAATAACTGCCCTCGCAAAATTAAAGCTATTTTTATGAACTATATTATGATAAGCATTGGATTACCACCGTGATCTCGATTCCCCTAAAGCATCATATTTTTATGTGGTAGAAAAAAACAAACAAAAAAAATGATCATTCACCTTTAAAAAAAAAAAGGTCATNTTTTATTTTTCTCAATGCATGATTAATTTTGTTCCTATTTTTACATTGTTTAAGAATGTGTATATTTACCTTCTCATTGATTTATTTTGAAATCATTCGCAACATACTTTTCCAAACAATTGAATGGAACACATTAAATATTGTCGGTCTAGGCCCAGTTAAATGTTTATTATCTTGTATTCATTTCTGCTATGATTTTTTTTTTGTTTTAATATAATCCCAGCTACAATCAATCGCTTAAAGAAAAACCTGATATATAATATATTTTTTTATGCACGCTTATTATCNTTTTGCTCAACATTTGTACAGTGTATACTTTAGTGAGAAGAGCATAAATAAAATACTGAATAATCTGCTGAATGAAAGATTTTAACATTATATGATATTTCTGCTTACAATAAAGGGGCATAGCCACGTGAACTAAGAAAAATAAAAAAAGTAAATAGTGATCAACTCAGTACTATATTATTACATTTAAATGATGTCACTCTTTATCCATAATAAGAAGATGTGTGTATTTTACTGGCATAGCAAAGGGTACATATAAGTCATATGTCTATACCAAACACTTACTGATGATATTTTGTTGATGCATACGACGATAAAGGCAGGATACTATAAGGCAGCTTTGTAATGTAAGAAGGATGTTATTTTATTTACATTCAGATATTTTGTTCAGTGATATGTACTTTATTTAATCTACAGACTTTTGGGATTTCAATGTAAAATTATATTTTAAGAAATTAAATAATTCTATTAAAATTGACGATACCAATCTGTTTATAGCATTTACAGTTTTGTGATGATATGAAATAATACGTTATGATGTCCAGACAGTCATGAAGGACACGTTCTGCAGTTTGGTCTGTGCAATAGATGTTGAAAATACATGATTTGCATCCTGATGTGGACCACATAATTGAATNTGATGGTAACATGCTTAATGATGATTTAGTCAGTCTTGTATCTTACATAAACACGCACAAAAGGAATTCATAGAATTTTGCAAAGTATAATAGGATTTCATGGGCAATCTTTTCTGAGCAAGGTATTCCAAATCATGAGCTTTGCAGACTTCAGTGGTTTCACACCAGATGTGATTCACTAATTGAATATCAGAGCCTTAAATGTATTGCTAATGTGCGTTAGCATAATGTGAACATTCATGTGTGAATGGGTGTTCAAGTGTTTAACATATAGCAATTACAATGTTGTCCTCAGGTGTAATATGAACTGGAAATGATCATGTGCGCTTCCTATTCCATAAATTCAAATATGGTGTCATATAAGGATGTCACTGGAACAATTATCTTCCGGATAAAGTATGCAATGGTACAACAGACATCTTAACCTCCATTTAAAAACATTTGTAGCAATTCAGTACAGCCTCTATTGTATGTGAATGGATCATTTTCTCGCCCATGCTGAAAATTAATTTCTTGGGTTTGAAACCCCCCTCCAAAGAATAATAATTAGTGGTGGATTAGTGCTAGGTTGGATCANGGCTCGAAGTGGGTGTTTTTAAGTGGGGGTATGGAGGAGGATGGAGCATTTATCACATCATCGTGGCTCAGAAGGGGACAGGCAACTGCTGGTATCATTACAATGTGTTTGGTCAGTTGCTATCAACTATCAAATGCACACATTTTCAATGAAGGAAGGCCTACAAATGAAGCTTTAGCATACAGGTAATTGTGNTACCCAGGGCTGGGTTGNGGCTAATGGAACTACAGCCCCAGGCCTCCATTGTGAAAAAGGCCCATAACACTGCAGCTAATGATATAATCTGTTACATTATATTCTATATGAAATGTGATGGAGAAGGAACAATGTGATGAAGCCTGACCCAGTGTGATTAAGTGACCCACAAATAATTGGCCAGCACCCAACAGTGGTCACACNCACACATCACTGGCCACTCCAATGGGCCTTTGATCATTTTCAACCCCAGACCCACGTGGGACTTAATCTGGTCCCAATGGTCCCATCTTTAAGCATCAATCTTCCGTCNCAGGGACAGAAGTTTTTTGAAGACTTCCAACATTTCATTCTTACTTTGTGGACCACTCCTACATTCATAATAGCTTGGTGTGGGTCCTTTCTGTGATTTTCCAGAAACGATATTCAGTTTGTATATAGAATGTAGTCTTCAAGAGGGAGCATGTGCTTGAGAGGAGAGGTACATTTCCAGTCCCTGTATCCCCATAGCCTCTGTATCCACCATATTTAAAATAGTTCCATAGCTGTTGCTTAATATTAATGGTAATGGTTACTTATTTTCTATTTATATGTTTTATTTATTTGTATATTGCATAATAAAAGGCATATAGGACACAGGTAACATAGCTTTAATTCTTGGTAATATTTGCTAAATATTTTATTTACATTTATTTACATTTTATTAAATTGTTGCGAAATAACCATACTTTTTATTTTCTTTTTGCTAACTGTAACAGATAACACGGTTTAACAAGTTCAACCAGATGTCAAACAATTGAAACAATATACATTTTGGCCTTCCTTGCTTGTCATTCTCTTTCATGTCATCCAACAGATAAAGGGGAATTCCTACTGTCAGCTTTAATACAAGTCTCCCCTGGAAATGTGGCTTTCCTCACATCTAGTTTGCTTCATTGTTAACTAATCAATTATAGTCAAGTAAACTTTATCACTTAAAAAAAATTTTTTTTAGTGTAGCCAGTTACATGTAATGCGTAACTGATATGATGTCAAAGGGTTATGCTCAATCCAGGAGGGAGAAAAATATCATTTTGATAACAGTATTAAACTGGTTATGCCGTTTTTAACAGCTCCTCAAAAATCGGTTCCATAGCATAAAGCATATAAGTTACCCAAAAATGGGACTAAGCTTACAAGCTTTTCTTATACTGCTTAAACATATTATTTATTGACAGCACCAGTGGATTCAGCCTTTTTTGGGATAGGAACAGTGACCCAGTCTAAAATTAGGTCATGTACGTAGGTCTTTGCAGATACATACTGATATTAATTTACAGATTTCAGCACTAATTTTGGTACATTTTATAAATATTTCATTCACCTTCCAAGATATTTTATAAGATATGCCTTCTGCCATCTCATCCCCTCAGTTGTTTTGATCACCCACATATAGGGGGTTGATTACCACCAGTGGTTATTGTACCATTGGGTGAAAACACCAGGGCCTACATTTGCTAAGCAGCGAGATTGAAAAGTTGGGATGTTGCCCATAG